>JAGDQP010000330.1:0-52174 GCA_022664845.1 Lepisma saccharinum
AGAAGCCTTTGTAAGGAAATAAAATAAATAAAAAAATATTGATTTATACAGAGGAAAAACGATCATTACAATGCAAGGATTTCAAAATTTGCATTTTACCCTATTAGTCTGGAGCCATTTTTCATATCTCTGTCCTTTTAAGTAAAAAATCAGGTTCTCTCATTGTTAAAACATATCAACTGTATGGTCAGCTTCGTGTTTTAAGAGCGACATAAAACTGACGGATACATATACAGGCTGTTGAAAAAATAGTCATAAATTTAACTAACAAAGAAGTTCCTTTAAAAAAAATTCGGAACATGCATAGTGAGGTGTTCCATTCGAAATCATAAAGCAATTATATCCTGAGCAAGCCTTCTCATTCTTTCCTCCGTCTCTCACGAGTTGTTCGTTTGAATTTGAATTTTATTTATGGCCTTTAGGCAACTATGGCTAAGGCCGACGACGTATTCCGCGTTAAAGGAAATAAATTCTACAATGTAGAAACTAAAATTATATGTACATGATAAGTTGTCGCTGTTTGCATACTTTGAGAGTGGAAATTACTTGCAAATATTTTGTTTATTATTTCTCCATAAAATTGAAAAATGCACTTGACGGTGCAGAAAAAGGTTAGAACGCGAGTAGCGTTGATTCTTTATATTCATAGAGAAGCAGAAGATCAAGACAGAATTCAATACAATGAATGTGATAGGGAACCCCAACAAATTGCTGATTAAAATCACATTTATCGCAAAACAGTTGTTAGAGCTTTGCACAAAGATGCAACAAGTAGTAAAAAAAAAAAAAAATTCCAAACAGAAAAAGAAATCATCTTTATGAATAAAACATGACTATGATTATAGATATTTATATTCTTTTGACACGCATGCATGAGTCAGTCTGAAACATTTCTCATGTTTAGTTTTGAATGGAGCTTAACTGAAAATATGCATGCATTACAAAAATATAAATGCAGAAAGAAAAAAGTACTACACAAAATCAACACTACGAAAAGTGTCCTTTGACACATTAGAAGCATCTCTTTGCACACGTCAAATGAGTTAACCATTTCAGAATATGAGTATACCAAGTGTAAAATACATGTAGTTCTTTTTATAATAGTTTAGTTTTACAGAGTTTTTTTTTAATAGTTAAGTTAGGAGACATGAAAAATAAGTTTAAATGTGCATGAATATTACAATTACAACAGACAGAAAAGTTACTGGTTTCATATTATTTCTATTTCCTTATATTTGCGAAATTTTTGTTTGATTTTACATTATTTTCTATGTCGAACACAGAAATATTAATTTTCTGTTCATAAATAAAAAGTTCTGCATAGAAGTTACTTTTATGCAAAAGTACTTTTACTCACTTCATGTACTAATTATTCAAAACTGTTCAACTTACAATGTGGAACTGAAAAACAAATAGCATAGTGCTAGCATATTTGCTTGGTAACTGACCCGCGTCGAAACTCAGATGTCATCTTATTAATTTGTGGTGTTTATCCCATAAGCATATTTAGCAAATTTTGGAGTTTTCTATATAGTCTGTGTTAGTTCTTTTCGAATTTCGAATAGGGAAACAATGAACATGTGGGTTTAAGAACATGCGAGTTACATGACGAAATACATTCTGAAATTAATATCATTGTGCACTTCAGGGACTGACCAAATTGAGCGTACGGTTTCTTCTCTTCTGGTAAAATATTGTCTATCTTACGATCTTGATTAGAACTGGATTTAAAATTTGTAAAGTGCATGACCAAGATTAATCATCATAACCACAAGCGTTACAGACCGATAGGTCCTGAGCCTGCTTCAACGCCATCTGTCCGCACTTGGTGGAACTGCGTCCACCTGAGTGACGATAGTGTGGTCAGCATTGCGCGCCATCTAGCCACGAACAGGCGTATTAGGGGCTTTCTAGACTGAGTGGCCGTCACGTCTTTCTTCACGTGACTCCCCCAGTTTTCCTCACGACGACGCTGGGTGAACGCCAAAAAGTGGGACTCCAGTCGAGAATTGAACCCGGGATCACGTGGACATGAGTCCAACGCTCTAACCACTAACTAGACTATGGAGCCCCTGCATGGCCAAGATCGCAAATTCTTAAAAATTAGATAGCCACTACTTTTTTTTTTTTTTTTTTTTTTTACAAATCTTAAAAGATTTCTTTTGGATCCTGTTTTTAATTTGCAAATGTTCTAAATTTTTACTTTTCTCCAAAATAGGAATATTCAAAATGTAGTTAAGGATCCATTAATTCCAAAATTAATACTTTTCTTATGTGGGCTTTGTGCTTTGTGATGGACAAACACCGTGTGCGTGGGTTTTCTCGCATAATTTAAAAAAACCAAGATTATGAATATTCAAATACCACACCATTTTACACGAAGTCCGAAATAAATTATCCGTACTTAATGGCAGTAGTAAAGGATAATTTGATTCTAAATTGTTAGATGAACTAGCATCTCGAGTATTTTCTCCCTGACGATATTTCCCAAACTCCTTTCGAAGTTGGCGGAGTGGCAAAGAGTTATTCAATTTTGTTCTTTTGAAGTTCAAAATAGCAGAGCCTAGATTATTTCTTCTGTATAGATTATTTCCTCATGGCATGTTTTTGTGATTTAGTTCCCATGAAATCAGTATAAGAGGAGGAGCGGGATATAACACTATTTCATCGTAAAGCCTACTGGAATGATAAGATCCTGTCTATCTCTCAACTGCGCTCTCAAAGTAATAGCTACATTATGGCGTCTATCTCCCCAAAATTTACAATAAATGATTACTTGGTGTTGCATTTGGCTCTGATTACTTTTAACTCATACACTACGTTCATTTTTTTTTTTTTAATGTGAATTTTAAAATTTCAGAATTATACTAGACCCCTCCCCCCCCACTTCCCCGGTTGATCAAATGATTAGTGCAATCGCATTGTGATCTCCGGATTAGTCGTAGTGAGGCCTCATTAAATGTAGCAGTTTAAAATCCAGTTTAAAGAGAATTTGAGGACCTTTCTTTAAAGCCAACAATGACGCTTATATGAAAATTTCAAACATCCACAGCAAAATACTTGATCATATTAAAGCCTGATTTTTTTTCAAAAATATTTTAGTTCTTTATTGTATTTCCAGATTATAAAATCTTGAAGCAAATTGGGCTAAATTCAATCGCTAAGAGGATGTGAAGCAAAATGTGGGTGAGCATGTAAAAAGTAAATTTCAAAGCACGTGCATTATGTCTTAGTTTTCTGACATAATTATGCTCTTGAAAGGGTGTTTACTGCAAGGGTGAGTCCTTTGATTTTAAGGCCTCACGCTCCCATACAATGTACAAATAAACTACTGGTTGTAACCTCCATTTTGATAAACCAACTGAAGAAGCAGATTGTCACAGTTTTGAGTGACAATATTCCACCCTCTCATGTGGTTCTCTGGATTCTCCTAACCACAAACACACAGATACAGGTAAAGAAATCGTGGTCAATGATACTCATCCTTCCAGTGAACGTAGTTCCAACCAAAGCACAAAAAAATTGAGGGGGTCAGCACTGTGCAGTTGCTCAGATGTAAGAACATGAGTTTTGAAGATATCGGGATACTCTTTACAAAATATACAATTCAACCTGATCTAATTACAGCTTAGAATGCGAGAGGAAACTCAGATCTATTTATTAGTAGTAACTCTTTCGAACTGTATTTCTGTGCTCATGATACAGAAAATTTAAAAACTTTGTGCAATGCCGTTATATCTATCATAGACTTTCTAGAACTGAAAATTATTTCGAAAGTACATATTTTTAATTGATAATTATTTTAAAATTTTTCAATATGGCTAAATGGGTCAATGTCTCTTAAACGAAAAGAAAATAGGAAAATCTAGTTGCGTTATACATTGTTTTAGCAGTCAGCAATTAATGATATTTTCTTTTCCATCCTTACAGTCTACATACAAATATTTCCCTTCGTGTAGGCTTTCAAAAATAGCGGGAAATTGGATCAATGTAGGTAAAGTTAATAAGCTAAATTATTTAAAAGTCTATAAAACAAGTTTTGATTTTGCCTACCTGTCTTACGATATAACACACTTAAGTTTATCCGAAAAGTATTCACGCAAAGTCCAGAAAGTAACTCATTTTCTTTTTAACTTTACCTAAAACAAAATACATTAAGAATGTATTAGTTAGTGTCTGGGCAATATTAGCATTGACTAACGATAAGATATGAAACCATTCGAAGATGGCATGTATCTCCAGCACACGCACGCTTCCTCCCCTTTCACACATACAAAGAAAAGAATGACCGACCGTTAATTTGAGGCGGAAATGAGGTAAATGTTTAAAAATGTGACACCTAGCTTAAAAGACACCTATACTTGAAAATTTCACTCAGAAATGAAAGACTCTCTGTAAGAAGTCTTGCGCAGGACATGGAATAAACAACAACGATGGAAGAGAGGAAATGAGTATTTCTCTATTTTAATGCTTCTGAAATTCTTACATATTCTTTTCAAAGGCGCGTGTAGCATCCTTCGTCAAGTTATTTTTGGAAACGGTTGTCAATTTTTGGATGTTTACTCGAGATCTTTCTTCACACGTGCGTGGAAAGATAGCATTGAACCATTCGCTCTTACTGGGTCAAAAGCGGAAATAACGAAAACAGGCTCAAGAAAGGTTCCAGTCCTTAAATGTTTCAAAGGCACGACTGACTTCTTCTTTCTAGGTTTCTTTCTACATCATTCATTGTTTCTGATGTTTTAAGTTTGAAATTAATTTGTTCTCTTTAGGCAACTTTGACGCAGATCGGCATACCGTACGGTAGAGAATGTTGGAAATCGACCAGGGACTAGTTTGGAGGTACCATACACGACATTTGTTTTGTTTAACTGAGGAAAACAAGTCAGGTTTGGTGGTGTTTGGAGTGGCTGTTTTACTTTTAAGTGCGGTACTAATCAAAATAATTATAATTTAAATTTAAGTCGCGACAATTCATAATCGTATTCACAATCTGATCACTTCCTCTTCAGTGGAGGTAGGTCCATCATCTATAGTCCTATAACGAATATCGTCTCGTGGAAATTGTTTTCCCTCTTTCCAGACCAGAAATCACTTCTTCATTAAAATAGCAATTATAAATTATGTCATAACATCGGAAATTATGTGCTTCCATTAACGGACTGTTTCTGTTACCCATTCAGCTAACTAGAAGGATGACAAGAGATAAGTAATCCCTATTTATTCCTTTACGTTTGATCAACTTTTTTTTTTAAGTTTTAATCAAAAAATCAATATTGAGAAGAACAAAGCCGTATTGTGTGTGTCCAAGTAGCGGGAACTTGAAAATATTAATATCCCCAGCCCCACCAGACGAACCTGAGATAGTACTAGAATAGGCCTATAGGCCGTCCACATGTTGCGCCTAGGGACGCCATCCCTCAAGCCCGTAATGAGCTAAAGCTTCAAGTGTATGTAAAATAATTTAAGGCAAATTAAATAATAAGAAGATATAGCGACAAACTTCATGCAGGGATTCTGCCAGACCCCTCAAAAGTGTTGTCAAAACTTCAAATCGTCGAACATATCCTCAACATTAAAATTGTTAAAAATCGATAGAAATCCTGCACTTCTCTTAACTTTTTCCTTTATACCCTAAGTAGAAAATCCTGGCAGAATCCCTGGCTTCGTAAGTACATTATGGAGAAAAGAAAGGAAACAATTGCATTCTTAGTTTGCAAGCTGGTAAAAAGTACTTCCACATTCTCGAACGATATTACTAAACCACTTTTCAACACTATTATGAAACGCAGTTTAGAACTATTGAAGGAATAAGCTTTACATAGAAAATGTGTATACAAATGATTCAGGTCAAGATCGAGAATTATTCGACGGAACAGTATTGGATATGCAGTAATAAAATATGACGTTCACATAAGAGAAACCAAACAATGAGAAAGAAAACAATTTAAATTTAATACTTTCATACATTTTGGAAGAAAAAATAAGGAAACAAAAGTTTGTTTTGGTTAATAAAAGTTTTTTTCCGATTTTGGAACAAAGAACTGTAGAGCAACGAACAATTCTATTATGTGTTCACTATACATACAATGTACAAATTGTCATAAATTCAAGGAACATGCTTTTTTTATTATTATTCTTGTCGTTTGAAGTGAAACAAAGGATCACATACTTTAACTTGTTTGCCTGTTTCGTGAATACATTTCCTGAAATCGTCAACCAAATATAAACTACAAGTTCTTTATTTATAGCATATGCTTTTAAAAATGTAATAATATTTAATATATGTATAACAAATAGGGCTACCAAATTGGTAAAAATAAAAGAAAAATAGTACCGTTTTCAAAGAGATAGGTCGATACCAGAATTTCTCGATACTCGATGACCTACGATACTCGATACTTTCTTCAACATTGTTCTATAATGCAAATGATACATATTTAATTAAAAGCAATTAATTAATATGTAAATCGATACCAGAATTTCTCGATACTGATATTTACTTTTTTACCTTCGGTACTTGGTACTTTGTTCAACATGATTCTACCCCACACTGTAATTTCTAGGAATATGCTACGAACTTCCAAGGATATTCTACGATATTCTTGGCATATGCGTAGAATATTCTACGTATATCTGAATGAGCGCATATTCCAAGGATATTCCTGGGAATATTCTAAGGATATTCTACAAACATGATAAGAACAATAATTCTTTGGAGATATTCTCTGAATATTCCTGAAACTTCAATCCACAATATTCTAAAAAGAATGTCCTAGGAATATCCTTATTAAAGCTCAAATATTCTGGGACATTGTAAGCATATTATGGATCTAAATCGGATAGTCTGTGCTATTTGGGACAATGCAAAAGATACATATGTACTGAAAAGTAATATATAAATATAATGTTTTCTTTCATATAACTTATACTATATTATCTTGTTCTATACCAACAATAATTTTGCATAATTTGATCTTAAATACAGGAAGCAATTCTTTACAACTTCGTTTTACAGAAGAGTGGAAATCGTCTTTCTAAAGTTTTAAAATCGATAAAAACCTTCTTCCACTTAATTTGGTATATCAAAATCCAAGAAAACTAACAACAACATCTAAAAATACTCTTCAATGACTGCACTTTGTAAAGGAATATGAGCATCATCTGTCCCCCCCCCCCCTCCACCGGAGCCAAGTTGACTTTTGTCACGCTTTTTGTCTCTTCTGTCTGCTTCCTTTCTGAGGATTGTGTTCATCAGAACCAGGGATAAATTATACACACACCCAGGAAAATTGCTCTCTGTACGTATGTATGTATGTATGTATATATATATATATATATATATATATATATATATATATCGCTCTCGCTGATGTGTCACTGACACACCGAAAATATTAGAAAACCAAATACTGTATTATATGATGTTTTTCAAGGATGGGCTAGCGGTTGTTTCGTAGTTTCAAACCTCATAAAATCAGCATTATATCAGCTATAGGTTCTTTCCCCTCTTTTTTTCACGCACCGATAGTACAAATCATACACCATCTTATCTTATGACAGTATGTGGGTATCTGTATGTGTGTGTTGGTTGGCCGGATAGTCTTCCGTAAGCCAAGGGACAGGGAAATTCAAAATGAAGAAAGAATTCCATCGCCAAAGAAATAGTAGGTATCAAAAAGTTTAAGTGGGGAAGTGAAAAGATGAAAGAGCCACTTGCTTCATTATTCTCAATGTGCCTGAGAAAGAGAGAAATGCCCTCAAGTTACAATAATGCTATTATTATTTTGTTGTACAAGAAAGAGGACAAAGAACGCGTCGAGAACTACAGACCAATTAAATTACTGTCAGTTCTATACAAAATGTTCACCAAAGTCATTTTGAATCGTATTGCATCGTAGATTTTAACCAGTAAAGGGAACAAGTCTGATTTCGTCGTGGAATGAGCACAATGGACCACATAGGCGTATTGACTGAAGTTTTGGAAAGGATTAATGAATATGAACTTCCACCATCTCTGGGATTCATAGATTTTGAAAAACCTTTCGAATCGATCTCCTTGGCAACAGGATTTAAATCACTTGAACATCAAGGCATCGAAAGTGCATACATCAAATTACAGCGAAATATTTACTCGACTGTCACATCTGTCATTAGATTACATCAAGAGAATGCAAATTTTAAAGTTGGAAAATGGATAAGGCAAGGAGATTCAATTTCTCCAAAACTACTTTCAGTGGTCCTGGAGAGAGTGCTCCAAAATTTAAACTGAGATGAAGTTGGAATAAAAATCAGTGGCGATTGCCTTTCTCACCTATGATTCGCTGATGATCCTGTTTGCTTCAAATGCATAACTACAAACCAGAATGGAAGTGCTGAGTAATGAGAGTTCGAAAATAGGACTTAAAATGAATTTGAGTAAAATAGTTCTGAAAAATCAACATTCTGAAAAGAAGGAATTAAAGATTCACGGAGAGACAATAGGCATAGTTGATGAGTATGTTTACCTAGGGCAGCTCAAAACGTTAAATGCCAAGTTGACGGAAGAAATTGATGACAGATGTAAAATGGCGTGGACCTCGTTTGAAAGACTAAACTTCATTTTTAAAAGCAAACTAACAATGTGTATCAAGCGTAAAATGTATAATCATTGTGCCGTACCTGTGCTGATGTAGTAGCTATTGTTGCTAATCATTTTTGAAAAGATCACGTTGAGACAATTTCAACGATATATAACATCCTATATATCGGATCACTTTATTTAAAGGGGTACTTATGGGGATTTGTGGGGGTTTATTGGTATGTTACCCCAGATTTTGGACTGTTCTGGAGGTTTTCAAGTAACCCCATAGCATGTGTAAAATCTTGTATTGTACCCCCCCTCCTAGGGATCGCATCCCAGATTTTGGACTTTTTTTTGGAGCTTTGCATGTTACCTTCTAAGCATGTGTAAAGTTTAGTATTTCTAGCAAGTCGGGAACATATCAAACATTTATGTCAGTGAGTAAGTGGTTATTACACAAAAAAGCATATTTTGGTGGCTTATAACTCAGCACTCCATGAACCATTTGACTTGAGGTTTAGTAGTGTTATAAAAGATCTCATTACTAGTAAACGTTGGTAATTTTATATTGCTGGGGTAATTAGTAAGTAAGCAATGTTGTCTTGAATAGTGATTTAGTTCTTCTTCGTTCTTTTTTTAGTGTTTCGTGTAAAGCTTCTTGGCACCGCACGTCGGGTCGTCTTGGAACTTGGCTGCGTGCGCTGATAAAATGATGTTCATATTTGCGTGAACATCATGGAAAAAGTGCTTGACCGACTGGAATGATTTTTCGCACATGATCATATACTGGAACCGTCTGGGATCACTTCAATACTAAAATTATTATTTTCAGAGATATATCTTGGATTCAAAATGGCGGACGCCAAAACTCCATTTCCCTCACCGTTTGATCTAGAGGTACGAAATTTAGCATATAGGTGTTTTAAGATTTTAAGAGCAGTTTAGGAAAATATTACAACTTTTGAAAAAGTCGCCATCTTGGATACAAAATGGCCGTCCAAAAACCATTTTCCACACCGTTTGAGCTAGAGAAATGAAATTTGATATAAAGGTGTACCATCACAAGTAGGTCACGATAATATAAGAAAACTTTTTTTTAAGTCGCCATCTTAATAGAAAATGACCGCCCAAAACCGCATTTTCCAAACCACTGAAACTAGAGAAACGAAATTTGGTATGAAGGTCTTGCGGGCAGATTGGCACCATGGGGGCGCTGTCCGCCACGGGGAAGCGAGTATAGTTGCTTTACATTTACTTTATTTTATTTCACCTTATTCATGACAATGTTATAAGTCCCCGCCCCAAAAGTTGTTAATTTATTCGCCCCGTACCAACTGGCGGGATAATCAGATAGTACCTACTAAGGTTCATCAGTGTTAAGCGTACCATTTTGATGTATTTGAGTCTCTATGAGTATTCTCACTAAGATTTTTAGTGAGGACACGGACTACCAGGACGATACACCATGCAGTACCGCAGTAATTAACATCCAAATAGATTTGCTTTGCACCTATTAGAGCGTAACCCAAGAAAATATCCGAGCGCGCAGTCTGCTGATATGTTCGATCTCTTTAAATGAAACGAAATACATAATATTTGGATGGGCAACAATTGACAATCGGTCATAATTCATAATTTTGTCACATTCTTTATAGTCGAGCTGTAGAACTAGCAGTTATCCTTCCCTTCCATTCCGCAGAAGATGTTTATGAAAGGATGCGAGTTTCAATTCTTGAGATGAGAACGATCGAAGACGTTGCAGTCTTCAATATAAATTAAATTCAATATGATAGAACCTTTCGTTCCTTAAGTACTTGTTTCTCGCTCTCTGGGTCTATTTTTGTGATAAAATCTAAAAATGCCGATGGTTGGGACGTGAGGTATCGTATAGCTTTAATATTGTAGAAGGCTAAATGAACACCGGAAACTGGGCAGCACTTTGGAATTCATTCCGGTGTATAGCATGAGAGATTTGTGGCTGGCAGAAATCGCGAATCTAAATTAACCACTCACACATATACATACGTGCATTTCCATTTTCATTCCCCCCATACCGACCCTCCTCTTTCCCCTTTAGTCATTCCAATGACGATTCATCACCTCCATTGACATGATAACGTTTCAGTGGCAACAACGAAAAAATAATATGACGTAAATCTCGCAGTCGTAAACCAACTAACTTGAACATAAAAGAAAAACATAATATCATATTATTACTGTTTATGATTTTTGTGTGTCACTGACAGATACAGAACCACCTTGACTACACATACTTTCTGTTTACCGTTCATTAATAGACACGTTCAAGCGTTGTTCATTGTTGAAACAAATTACAAACTAAAATAATCCCTTTCATTGTTACAAGATTACACGAGATGTAACTTATTAATACAAGATTCTAACAGGATATTTGATTTATTTTATTCATAAAGTAGTGCTGTAGTAGATACACAGACAAATCCAAGTCCAACCGTAATGGCAAAATAACGGAGGTTACGTGGTTGAATACGTATCAGTCTTGGCCGCAGAAAACCGCAGTATAATCGACTTTGAGGCTATACTGGTAATAAGGAGAGTATAGATCTCTATCTACCGTTTTGCCCGCCTACCAAGAAGAGAGAGCCGCTGTATTGGATACTTAGCCAACCGTCATACACACTGTTGCCACATGTTATTTCATCACTGGGCTGCGCTGTCGAAAGTCGCAGAAGAAAGCTGTCTTCCCTCTACTCTATTCTAACAATTAGGGTCAATTAGGATCAATTTACGGGCTCAGCAGTATTAAGGCTATGAAGCCCTTTATAAAGTAGGTAATAGTTAAAAACAAGTGGTAAGTTAAGAATTTAAGGGCCAATGACCCATCTTCCTCCTCCCTCGAAGAGCACAAATCACACTAGGTACACTAGTCAGCAGTCACGCACAAACTCTCTGTCTTCTCTCCCGAACACCATCAAAGAAAAAAAATCCCTGTCACCATGAGCTGTGATTTGCAAATATGCGATAAATACAAGAAGTAACTGTAAGGATGAAAATTTTATAAGGGCCTTCATAATACGTCTATTCATTTTGTTCGGTCTCTTGTGATTTATCTACGCTCTAAAATAAACTGAAGAAGTAAAGAAACTTGTTTAAAAATCTATAAAAGAAGGTTAGTTTAAATCCAATTTCCATTAATTCCGGTCAAATGGAATGTATGTAAATGCCATATAAACCCATATATTAGTTGTATAATCATTTTGTACAATGGCATTACAATAACATTATAGCTACAAGACGTTACTATGAGACTGTACACAATCACGCACCACCATGTGTTTTGCCTGAATTTGTAGCAGAGGACCTGTGACGTCACAATTTCAAGATGGCGACCATTACAGATAATAATTACGATGTTTCTATAACTTATTTTAAGTCGATTCTACAACACTTGCGCAAAGGATATTTTTTTGTTCCAAATAACGTAAGGAACAAACAAAAAGTTAAACATTTTCTGATTTCTCTTACCGCTGCTGAGATATAGTTCACTATACTGATACTTTGTTAGATAACACTGTTTCTTACCAATATAGTAACCAAGAAAACCAATGGCGCTCTACGTGGGTTCCGTACGCAATGCTTGGAAACTGGTGCAATATGCATTTTTAGATACTGCATGCTTGCCTTCTGTGACGATTCCCTGGACAACAACCCTGCGGGTTCTTGGTAGGTATATGGAATATATTGCTTTGAACTTCATTTCACGCTTTTGGTAGCCTCAAGATCCGACACAAGGCACCACGTCGCACATGTCTGTAGGAACTTTGTTCTCGTTTTAGGCATGATACCGAGACTGGTCTTTGTCTCGAATTCGAGACCAAGACCGAGACAAGAACGAGACACTACGCATCGAGACCAAGACCGAGAATTATCCCTCGAGACGAGACTTGCCTCTCGAGAATCTCGTCTCGATTGCCATTAAAAGCTTTTTTCATGAATATCGATAATATTAATTTAATGTTTTTGTTTATGATGTTTTATAACAGAAGGAGTCTTATGAGCATTAGTTTCCATCTGATAAATTTTATTTAACATGTTATATTGTAATTTTAAAATATGACAAAGTCATATAAGTAGTCAAGTTATCAAGGCCAAATTATTTCCTGTTGTATTTCAACAATAATATAAATGTGTTGGAGATTGATTCTAGGACATGTAAATACAGAAATTTATTTTATTCCGCGAATTTTTATCCCCGTGCCTTCTCCCTGCTGATAGTCTTTTACTTCTGTTAACACTCTCCCATTTATATCAGCTTCAACTAGACTGATCTCGTAAAGACTGTAAATCATACGTCACGAAGTCAAAGTTGTTAAATTCAAATATAGGTCTTTCCTCACAAAAAAAGCAAAAGAAAGTGGAAATATTTTTGCAATACTGATTGGTACTTTAGAATTGATTGAGATAATCTAACGCTCTTTAAAAAAAAAAGTAACTTTTCTACGTATCAGGAAACAAGTAAGTCGGAGATCAGTCGCGAGACTGTACACATGTGTCACCGCCAGGCTTCAGCACCGAGCGCCGTATTTGGATAACCTATGAAGGCTCGAACTCGTCTCACCCAGACCTTTTTAACGACATCTCAAGCAGAACCACCTTTGTAGCTCCTTGGAAATTACTAGAAGGAAATGTATACCCGATTTCTCGTGACTCTGATTGAATCTAAATTACCTATACGGGTTTGAACTCATCTCGTTGATACCTTACCAACGACAGGTCAAGCATTTTCGTAGTCCTAGTAGTTCCCTTAGTTGAAAGTTACTATAGGTGGAGTTGATACCCTCATCTCCGGACTTACCAATACCCTGGTCCAAGCTACATGATCTATACGGGTTTGAACTCGTCTCGACGATATCATTCCAACGACACCTCAACTGTCTTCGTAATTCTTGTAGTACTTGATTTGAAAGTTGTCGACAGAAGGACATAGGGGAGATATAAGAGTGTACATAGATACAGTAAAGTTAATTTTTTATCTATTAAGTTAGGCTTTATTAGGATTGTTAGAATAACATTTTAATCTGATAAGACGGTTTATTTGAAATACCAATGTGCTTATTCTGTGTTGTCCACGAGGCGAAACTGAGGCTGTCTCGTCTCGAAAAGATGGTGTATATTCCGATTGTGCTGTTCCGTCTCGTTTTACATACACATTTCTCTGTCTCGTCTCGTCACCATCCCTATCTTGTTTCAATGTCTGGATTTACCTCTGGAAATTTGTCCACATCTCCACATCTTTTAGAACCGCCGTGTATACAAGGTGTTTGATTAATGATTACAAAAAATTTAAGGGTGAGTACGTGAGATCAAACTAGGAAAAAGTTTATAAAAATGGGTGTCGAATATTCAGTACTTTCGAAGCTATGGACTGCCGAATGCATGGAAAAATGAACTTCAGAGCAGATTATTTCGAATACGAAATATCGGAGAGTAGACGGTTCAGAAAATATTAGAGGAAGTAATACCCGGGCTATCAAAAAATGCATATTTGAAAATCCTACAAGCAGGGCGCAAGGGATTCCCCAAAGAATCTAGGGGATTCCCAAAAATTACTCCAAGTTGGGTCAAAAACAAAGATATCCATCCCTCCGGAGGTCACTACTCACCCTCCAACCTGGAGGGTGATGTGGAGTGCAGGGACAGATCATAGCTGGAGTAGTGGTGACCTCCGTGCTTGAGGGTGATGCGGAGTGGAGGAGCAGATCATAGTTGGAGTGGAGGTGGTTGTGACCTCCGTGCTGGAGGGTGATGTGGAGTGAAGGGCGAACTCCATGCAGGAGGAGAACTTGTTTCACTATTACATAGTGAAATAAAATAGTCCAGTGGCCTTCGTAAGTTCTTACCACTAGCTGCGGTGTGAGTGTGTGTGTGTGTGTTAGTTTTGATATTTTTGAAGATACTGGGCAAATGATAAAATTTTGGAAAGCTGCCCCAATAATACATGTGAATGTGTATCAAATGAACTATCCTAGATTTTGGCATTGTTTATTTTAGCTGAGAAATTAGAATGCCCGTAATTGCATAGGTGTATGACGCCAAAGAAGCCAAAAGGTCTTAAATAATCTCATTTTTGAAAATATTTCAGCATAGCAAACTAAAACGACATTCCAGTAATTTGCCAAGTAAGATGCTTGATTACATACATCCAGTGTTTCCTTCAGAGAGGTGACCGTGGGGGAGGATCTACCCCAGAGTGTCAATAACACCTCCAAATAAAATCAACAAGTATTGTAGCAACAAGGGCTTACTCCTTGTTCTGCTAG
The DNA here is from genome assembly GCA_022664845.1 of Lepisma saccharinum. Classification (NCBI taxonomy): domain Eukaryota; kingdom Metazoa; phylum Arthropoda; class Insecta; order Zygentoma; family Lepismatidae; genus Lepisma; species Lepisma saccharinum. The sequence continues at coordinate 14,863 of JAGDQP010000330.1, forward strand.
AATTAGAACCTGCGTAGTGAAGCCAACGAGAAACCTAGGAAATTTAAAATTGCAAAATTTTAGCGTGTCATCCGTCACTCACACAATAAGTAAAAATGTCCTTGCGAAACGTATTCAAGTTTTCGTTCTGGAACATTATTCAGAGCAATCTTTATGGCCCCACCTGCCTCACTCTGGAAAATCTTCTGGCGACGCCCATGCTCCGGAGGTTGACCCTCAACGTCATTCCTCTCACCCTCCAACCTAGAGCGTGATGTGGAGTGGAGGGCCAGATCAGAGCTGGAGGGGCAGATCATAGCTGGAGTGGAGGTGATCTCCGCGCTGGAGGGTGATCTGGAGTGGAGGGCCAGATCAGAGCTGGAGTGGAGGTCAGGTCAAAATGGACACCTTTGGTCAAAAACTATAAATGAAACAATTCTATACAGGTAACAATAATTCGTTTACCGCATGTCGATATTTCAAGCAGATTCCGTGTGCGGAGAGATTTTTAAAAAACGTGCGGGATTACATAGCTGTCAGGAGTATGAGTAACAATAATTCAATGACCAGTTACATTATAATATGGACAAATTTCGGTTCAATAAGCTGTACAGTTCTAAATGTTGACAAGGTTCCATGACCCAGCCGGGATTTTTCATCGAAGCATCGTGAACCGCGCACTGCCCACCCGTCCAACGGGGTCACCTTTTATCGTACGCTGCATCTGTTATTCACATAAGCACCGCCATTCTACTGAGAAATGACACACTGTCTCTTTTGGGACAAATAATCTAACTGTTCATTCAGCTATTGTTACTAATACTCCTGACAGTTATGTAATCCCGCACGAATAATTAACTTTCGTCTACTGCATCCCGTGTAGTGAAGTCGGGCCTTTAAATTACAGTACAGGCAGGAGTTTTCAGCTTGGCTTGTAAACTACCAAGTATTATAAACACGGACAACTTTTGTCTAAACTGTCTCATGATCCCATTTTATGTGACAAAGGAGTACATTTTAAAACTATTAGCAAGAGTATAGCATAACTGCCTGGTGTTGATTAGTCTAATATAATAAGCTACTTCTAAATAAACAGAAAGGATATATCTCTTATCTAGACCCATTATTTATAAATAATATGTGATATTCTGGGTTTTGACACACCACAACCCCACTGCCACCGTCTGGAAAGTTATGCCTGACGTTTCTAATTTAAATATCCGGTGTTAAAGAATTAAATCTCCATGTAAAGATTCCCTATAGAAAGTAATCGGATGCTGAGAATTTTATGTTTTACAATATGAAAGAAAGTTTAAGAAAACATATACCTCGAATGATATATTCCTTTTGAGCCGTAACTAAAACGAGATAGTTCTCGTTCCAGTGATTATCACTATTTTTAAATATCACTACTGTGTATGTGTCTTGCAATAATTGTACATTTTAAATCTTTCTTATAATTAGTAGTAAATTGTTGAATATAAGGCAAAAGTAACTCCTTTAGCTCAGCAAAGATAAATATGATAGGAGTCCGAACAAGTTTCAAAGTACCAAGCGCATATTTTGTTTTCAGTGATGTTTTACTTGAGAACTTTAGAAAATACATGTTGAAGCTACTTAACTAACATAGAATTAATTTTTTATAAGACTGTATCTATGTAAGAAGAATTAACATTTTAAAACAAAATGTATTTAAATAATGCGTGGACCTATGATAAGTTGCATAAAATGCTGGCAAAGTGATGTTAACTATTTTAAATTTCTTAATTTATTATCAAACGCCCAGCGAAAACGTTTCGTACATGATGAAACTGCAGCCCACAAAAGAAACTTAATTCTAGCTGCAGCACGCAGTGAAATTACCTTACTTCAACGTTCGGGTAGAGTCAATTGAAGGACTTTTATTACAGGAAAGAATTAATCTCTTCGTGTAACAACGTATTTCGCCAGTTTTGTTGCTTAATAATAATTGCATTTCTATACAATGAAATGCCAAAAGTCATGTGATACCTGGAGGGAACTAGCTGACGGCGCTGTAATATCGCGCCAATCCGGTCGAACGACGCGAAGCAGTTGGACTTCTATGAGTGCTGTGAAACGTTGTTTAACGTGGTGATGGCAACAAGACGGGGATTATTGGTGTTTGAGCGCACGGTGAAAGTCCGCGTTAGACGAATAGGGCATGCGATTTCGGAAATCGTCTAGACATTGAACTTTAGACGTTCCACAGTATCAAGAATGGACCGTGAGTACTGCATTACGACCCATCAGAAACAACGCAGTGGCCTCCCATGGGTGCTGAATGACCGCGACGTATGGGCATCGGGCAAACAGACAAGCAACAGTGCGTGATCTGATAGCAGGAATCAATGCAGGACGCTCCAGGAACGTGTATCAGAGGTCAGTGCCGCGCAATTTAGTCTCCATGGGGTATCAAAGTCAAAGACCGACACGTGTGCGCTACTAATCGCTGCCCACCGGTGGCGGCGATTCATATGAGCTCGGGAATACGTGGGTTTGGCGTTAGAGGACCGGCAACATGTAGCGTGGTCAGATGAGTATGAGGCAACGTTTCCAATTGGTACGTGCGGATGGCAGGGGCCAGATGTGGCGCAGAACTCAAGTTGTCAACAAGGCACTGTGCAAGCTGGTGATTTCATAATGGTGTGAGGCTTGTTTACCTGGCATCTTCTGGTCCGCTTGAAGCGGACACTGACCGGTCAGGGGTATGTTCAGCTGCTTTGTCACCTTTTCCAGACCTTCATGGACTTCGTGTACCTCGCCAAAAATGGGATTTTCCAGGATGACAATGCGCCACGCCACGGGGTGCGACTGGTTTGAGGAACATTCTTTCAACTTCCAATACATGATTTGCTCCCATAAATCGCCGGACATGAACCTTAACGAGAACTGGGGGGATATAATCGAACGGTCCTATTCATGTCGAAGATCCTCCACCTGCAACAACCACCAAATTGTGGACGGGATGGCAATCGATACTTCATGGCTGCACATCCCTCCAGCAGCCTACCAGCGACTTGTCGCGTCCCTGCCACGTCAAGTTGCTTTACTCCGCCGTGCTCGAGTGGGGTCCTTACGTTATTGCATAAGCATCCCATGACTTCTGGCCCTTCAGTGTATGTAAGCCTAGTGGCGGCAAGGTTCTAGATATCTGGCCCGCCATTACTTCCAAGAGTCCAAGTCAAAAGAGTGCTTTTTTCAAGTCCAAGTCAAGAAAGTGCAACGGAAAATAATATATTGCAACTATAACACTAGAATTAAGTTTAATTATTGCAGATGAGTGAAGAAATCTAACATCTTCTACAACTTAACTTAATTCAATATTACAGCTGCAATACATTATTCTCCGTCGCAAATTATTTTTAAAAAAGAGCACTTTCATAACAAGGACCCTTGGGAAAATACAAGAACACACCAAAATAGCAAAACAAATCCACGTAAGATAAATTAAAACACATTACAAGATAGAACCAATTAAAAAAGTTTCTACCACTAAGACACTTTACCAAAATACACGTGAAATAAAACGGTGCATTACAACCATTAGCAGATTTAGGAGAGAGACTTCGAAAGGTTAATTACTTTAAAGTGGAAGCTATTTCGGGGTAATCTTAAATGATTCTGAAATGAATGGGGGGTAAAGCCCCCCCCCCCTCATAAATTCGCCCATGATTATAACTTACACATAACAAATCTACGTTATCTAAATTAAAACACATTCCAATTTGCACTTATTACCAAAATAATAATAATAATAAAAAGAAAATTATAAAAGTTCGTACTACTATAAAACCGTACAAAAACACACGTGGTATAAAACAGTAGCTACACTACAACTTACACATAACAAATCTACGTAATCTAAATTAAAACATTAAAATATAAATCAAATTATTAAAGTTGCTACCACATAACAAAAAGACTTATTTAAACAGAAAAACATCGGAACGTTATTCTAAGAGTTAATTCGTTCTTCATGACATCTACACCATTATGGCAGTACTACATGTCAAAAGTAGCAAACAAAAAAGATTGCAACTTTGATTAAATTCATAAACAATGTGTCAAAATGCTATACATAACTACAAAGAAAATAATAGATATAATTTGTTATAGTTAATTTCGTTCTTTAATCTTTTAATATGCAATTCAAGTATTAAAGTGATAGCTATATTGACTACCTTGGAGGTAAAATGTAAAGAAAGCTTGTGAACACAGAGAGCCCAATCTTGCTGTTGCATAAGTGATTCATGCCATTAAAATTATACATCTATTAACATTAATAATCATAAGTATCGACAAAATTACGTAAACGAATCCATAAGCAGTGAAATTCATCAAAATCGGTTAAGATTATTCTCTATATTTAATATGATTACAAGGGGACCTGCAATCTAGAACCTTCCCCCTAGTGGCTTCTACGATCATGTAAAAAAATGCACGTAGGCCTACTAGCTATTAATCTTTTCTGGCTGTTATAAAATATTCAAAGCTTTAGATTTTAAAAAATATGGGAAGAAAATGCTTTTGAAATTTAGTTCTAAACTTACTTTAACAAAGAACAGTTTTATAACAAATCCAGACATATAAACTGAGCAAAGAATCGTAGGTTCATTTACAATAACCTACGTCATAATATACATACGGCATATCAACAAGACCTTTGAGGAACCGTCAGATGAAATTTCAAACTTCAAGAAAAATGTTACACGCGGATGACGTTGTCGAAATAAGATGACGACAATAATGTTCAATGTTACACCACCACCCTCTCAACTCTACTTATTTCCCTGCTCCTAGCAACTCTGAACATGTATAAAACTTTTCTACAACTCAAACAAAAGTCAACCACCTTAAACTTAAGTTTGAAATAGCCTGAAAGATCGCTTAAAAGTCTCCTTTTCTCTTGGCCTGGTTTGGGAATTGATTTTCACCAAGCTTTAAGAAGCAACAATGTTGTAAGTTTATTCTCGAAAACACTAGATATACATAAAGCTTCAAGATTTCCCAGACTAGACTCCACTATTTCTTTCCTTTCTGCTAAATTTCATCCCTCTGTTCTGTGCTCAAATTTAAGAACTTAAAATTGAAATCTTCTCAAATGCTGTTACAAGAACATTTCACTTAAAATTAAGACAGGAAAACAAAATTTAATTCTCATAAGAAATTCTTACTTGAGAAAAAAAAAAAAAACAAGCTATAATCTAGGGTTTAAATATTTTTTTTTTGTCTGACAATTGGTAAAACAAACAGAAACTCTTTATTTATAATTGTTAAAGTAACAAGCTTACAGACCATAAACTTTGTGCGACTGCATGGAAAATTAAGCTGAGAAAGTAGTGGCTCTGTCTGGAATTATCTCACTATATGACCCCGACATTTGTCTCGTGTGACTAAAGGGGGAAACCAGAGAAAAATCTCCATTAAATTGGCAAGTCTCCACAGCTTGAACCAGTAAACTCCCAATTAAGAGACAAGTACACAACTTCCGAGTCACCATGCATCGTCTTGAACTTGAATGCACGGTACTTTAAGCGCACAAGGGAAAAAATTACTACTATTGTAGTGTGTGTCAATTCCTTATTTGAATATCACGAAACAAGAGCCGTCATTATTGTTAAACACGTAAAATAGTTTTTTTGGGATGAATCTATCATTATCATGGACATACATATTTATTTTCAATCACTATGTACAATGCGGAGTTGTACACTAATATTCACATTAAAAGGCCAATAAAAATGTTAAAAAATCAGAAAAACTGCATAATGGAATACTTAACAATATGCACACGTGTGGCAAACCGAAGATACGTATGATTTATTTATTTTAAATTCTGGCTATGAATATGTTATGATTGAATGCTCGTTCAGCATACCTACATTGGATCACGTTTAAAAGTTTTCTAGTGTGCGTGTTTTATCAGTTTGAGCGTACGTTCGCCAATAAAATATAAACGTATTTACTTTTTGTAATCAGGTATCGTGATTCAGTGCATATCATTACAAATTTCTGTTCGGCAGTGTAAGCACACGCGAGTTCACGACCCGCTGCCAGCCATCCTTACAGAAACTATCCCTGTATTCTTCAGTATCAAGACGAATACCGGATAGGCACCTTAACCGAGACTACTTTGCCGAACTGTCTGGCAGAAAGTGATCGCTTAGAGACGACGTTTCCTCAGAAATGTTATGGTATCGGGTCATTGCTGTCTGTTCAGACCATAACTGAAAATGAAATCCTTTTAAAAGAATTTTTTTCTGAGCTACATCAGTATCTAACGCTTCTCCAACGAGCTGATATCCACTCTGTGAACCATGGCAACTGAAAATAGGAAGAAAAAAGTTATCTGAGATTACCGAGTGGTTAGCGCGCTTGCTTTAAATGCCGGTGGTCATGGGTTCAAATCCCGCACTCAACAGAGTTTGTTCGGAGCCCAATTTACTCTCACCATTTCGTTTAGGAAGTTAATACCAATTATATGTGGAATAAACAAGTACAGTACTTCTAATCTAGCCAAATTACTGAATTAGCGGGCTGAACCTGAACTGTGGTAAAACTTCTGCGGAGATGGTCTGAACAAGACTTAAATAGAATTAACGTTCTCTCACTGATTGGAACACAACGTCACAACACCACGTCAACATAGTAGCAAACACACAATCGTGATAGTATTTCAATTCGTGACCTAAACGTCCACAACTCATGTCAACACATAATTGACCGACCTTGCCCACCCTTATGAACTGAATTTTTGTATTTTGTAATTGTGCACCTAACAATTATAATCTGAACTAGTAACGGTTTTTCAAAAATAGCAAATAACTAAATTAAAATTTAAGGAAGTAAGTAGCCTACAATGTGTTTTGTGATTCGTCTCTTAACCATGAGACCCACCACCACTACTGACGTGTGTCTGCGCCTTCCCGAAATTCCTATTTACATGCAAAATCATAATTTTAGGCGTTATCATAAATGCCTATTTTGTACTAAGACATACTATAAATAATGCCCCCTGTGAAACTAATATCTAGACATGTCCTGTACAAAAATACTATTAAAGAAATTTGTAAAAATGTAAAACAATAAAGTCATTTTAGAAATATTTTTCACTCTTAGAAACACTTCGAATTCGTCATGAGAGAAAAAATAATTGTTCATATTTAAAAAGGTTTTTAAAATGATAACCTTTAAAGTTGCAGTGCCCTGACTGAAAATCATAACATGCTGTTACAACAGACATGCGCAGATATCTGAACATTATTTCGTTGTAGAATTAGAATAATCGCACGATATCAACCTAGTATGTATAGCAACGTATACGAAAAAAAAAAGTTTTAAAAACTGGTCGAATAATTATACCGATTTTCCAAAAATTTAAACACTGACCTATCCCACATGTCGTCACTGCTGGCTGTTTATATTAAATATATTTAAACTATCTATCAACATTTTCACACATTAGAAACATCAGAAGACTTTTTTAAAAATGTCTAAAAATAACATTACAATAATTATGGATACAATGTATAAAATGCCAAAGTTGTTTACTCACTGTGTGTGTCAAACTTTCTTATAATAGTTTCGATGATGGTGTTCCTCGGAGCTACATGACCCCGCCGGACTGGCATATTTCTTTTAAGAAAAATAATTATTTACTGCTGATAACTATAAACAAAACACTGCAAGCACTGCTTTTTTGGCGAGAAGCACATGTACACTCACATTGTATAAGCAAAAAGACACACACACACACACTCGTTTACATAATATATTTATAGATACACTCACTCTCCCTCACACCGAAAACACTCGTTATCTAACAAGCGATACGAACTCCACTTCGCGCGCACACGAACTCAGCACCGACTGGCTGACTGACTTTCCAGTCAAGACATCAGCGGCAAGAGTTCGTGGGGGCGCGTCGAAGCCACGGAAGAGCCAACAGCATGTTGTGATGAAATTACCATGGTAAAAGGAAGAAAAAGAAGGTAGTTTTTCAAGAGACGACGAAGGTTTGAACCCCGACAAGTACATAAAAATTGGCAACCAGTGTTTTAAGACGACATGACAAGCCTATTTTTCTTCTTTTTTTTAGTATATTTGTAAGATATACGTATGAATATATGATTATGTATGTCGCAATCAGTTCGACTGGACGGCGAAAGCGATCTTGGCATCGATTCCTTTTCCAGATGTTTGTCACGTAGTGTACGAAGTAACACGCGCTCTGCTTGGAAATACTTCTCTCAAGTTTTACAAATAACTTTCCTTTTTCAGTTATTTCCGTGAAACTTGAAAATTACACAAGCGAAAGATATCCCAGTCTCTTTCACTAGTTGTCCTAGAAAAAAAACAATCAACTTGTCTGGCTTTCTACCTACCGCCTGAACGAAAACCAGCCAAAGAAGAAACGAACCCAAATTCGGAATCAGTAGCATTTTGGCGCGGCAGCTACTGACCTTTGACCTCTAGATGTCACGGGGTTAAAACTGATAAATTAGTCGCGCAATAATTTGTAACAAAAACGAGGTCACGGAAGAAATAAAAAATGTCTGTTAGCATTGGACAACGCATGCCAGAAAACCTTAATGGGCTGAGCATTGGACAAGCATGCTACTCAGCCCAGAAAACCTTAATTTCGCGTTTCATGTCAAGAAAGTTGAAATTGAAAATATACAGAACGGTTATTCTGCCGGTAATAATTTACGGTTGCGAAATTTGTAGTACGATCCTAGTAGATGAACATAAGATATTCGGGCCGAAACGGGACAAGATGACTGGGGAATGGAAGAGACTACATAATGAAGAACTTCACGGACTTTACGACTCACCCGATGTTCTAAGAATAATGAAATCGCGACGACTAAGAACGGCAGGCCATGTAGCTCGGATGGTGAAAATGGGCAAAACCGATTTATTTAAAAACCGGTTACTTAAAACAAAAAAAAACGACAATTCGCTTTTTCTGCTCAAAAAACTGGGTTCCGATTTTTCTGCTCAAACCCCGGTTTCGTTTTTTCTCCAAACATCGGTTTTCGGTTTTTCATCAAACACCGGTTTTCATTTTTTCTGTTCGAACACCGGTTCTCGTTTTTTCTCCAAACACCGGTTTTCGCTTTTCTGTTCAAACACCAGTTTTCGGCTTTTATTTCAAAATGTATTTTCCCCTTCTTTGTTCAAAACTCTGTTTTAGGGTTTTCTTTCTTTTTCTAGGTTATCTTGACCCACCTCTCATGCCGTAGTAGTTCGGTTCTAATTTTCGGGCCGGCTTTGAGATGTACGGAGGTTCAAGTCCTGCTATTGGTTATACTAAGTGAGGTATCCCAAACTTAGTGATCCTGTAACACACTTCTGATATGTGGTGTCGCCTTTCTAAACTCACGAGCACACATCTCCAATTATTATTTTATTAAAAAACGCACCCTCATTTTGGCTTTACACTTTGCCAACTGAAAATTCCGGCGAGTTCACTGCCTAATGTGACCTTAGAGCTCGTTTTGTACTTATTTTTTTAGGTCCTTTGATACCTTCTGTTCCCGCTCATGGTGTCTGTCAGTCCGTGTACAGAAATTAAATGTCAAAAACTACGAGGATTAGAGAGGTGCGTTAGGTGTCGTTGGAAAGGTTTTGACTAAAACAACTCAGAGCCCCTGGAACCATCTTGATGGGTGCTGAGGTTCAGTGTTGCCAGCCCATTTTGTAAAAATCAATAGTTCAAATTGCTTCCATTCAATTAGACCTAGCTGCGCCAAATTTGGCATACACATTATTCGATACCATGCAAAAACAGTGTGGATATACGTTGCCATGCAACCCACTTGAAAGTGTTGCCAAACGATTTTCTATATATTATTTTTTAAATAGTTTCTTCCATTATATTAGTTATAGCCGAACCAAACTTGGTATAAACATTGTTTGACACAATAGGAACATACTGCGGATGTTCTCACTACCCAGGAACTCCGTTATCAGTGTTGCCAGATTTATTTGCCAAAATAAATCTAATGAACCATAACGTGTAGAGACATGCATGAAGTGTTGTTCGAAAAGTCTTAGCTAGACTAACTCAGAACCCCTTGAACTGTTGTGATTGGTGCAGTGGTTCAGTGTTGCAAACCCGTTTTCTAAAAAAAAATCAATTCTTTAAATTGTTTTCATTCAGTTCTAGCTGCACCAAATTTGGCATGAATATTATTAGGCACATAAAAACTGAGATGGCCTACGTTGAAAAGCTACCCACTTATCAGTGTTGCCATCCTATTTTCTATAAAATTATTTTTCACATTGCCTCCATTGTTTCAGTTATAGCAACAGCAAACTTGGCATAAATATTGTTCGACTCAATCAATAGCAACATACTACAGATGTTCCCGCTCCTCAGAAACCGCGTATCAGTGTTGCCAGCACATGCCAAAATATATCTCATGAACCATGAGGTGTAGAGACATGCATGAGGAGTCGTTCGAAAAGTAGTCAAAGTGTACGTGCAGGAACAAAGGAAAGTTGTCGGAGGGGGATAGAGGAAACTTGCCCCCATATGCTTACATGAAAATTTGTTAATAGTTAATAATAAGTGTTTCTGTAACGGAAAAGACGGAATACAATAGCGAACAATCGTGTGTATAAGCAGGGCCGAAACAGTCTTGATTTGTGTACTTGTTCAGTATTGCCAGCATATTTTTAAATAAATAATAAATTATTGAAAGTGCTTACATTCAGCTACACCTAACTGCGCCAAAGTTGGCATAAACAATATTGGACCCAAGTATTATTGATTTTCCCGAACTGAAGCAATGCAGTTGTCAGTGTTGGCAGCCTATTTTATAAAAAATAGTGCTTGTGTGGCTAAAATGCCATCAAGAGACCAGAACCTTTGCGATTGTTAATAGAATGTAACTCTAACTTGTTAAATGTAACAATGTTAATTCCCCAATTAAAATACGGGATTCTTAGATATTCTCTCAAGAAAAGGTGGATCGAAATAAACATGAATTGTACCTTCCATCAAGTAACAATAATTCGTATGCGGCAAGTCGATATCTCAAACAAGATTTCCTTTTCGTATTTTTTTTTTTTTTTACAAATAAGCGTGGTTGCATAACATAGAGGAGCAAATTGCAGACATTTCAAAGTATATTTGGAGTAGTTTTTGTCAGTAAAAAATAATAGGGTCATTGGCCGATCAGGTGGCAGTGACATCTTTATCATCTGTACTCATATGGAATAATTCGTGCTGATTTCCCCCATATTTACCCCAGAGAATGTCTAAAAATTTTCTATTTCCTTTCGGGAATTTCTTACGCCTCCATTGCAGAATTTTGGAAATGTATTTTTGGATATATCTATTCATAATGGTATTGGAAACATAACACTCTAAAGTTTGTTTCCCCACACTTTTGGTAGTCTATATTGCCGAGACAAAGTAGGGATTGCCAGGATTCGGTTACCAGAAATCCGAATTTTCGGGATTTCGGTTATCTGGTCCAATGGATTCGTGTGATTTCGGTCGCAGATTCACAGACCAAGTATTCGGACTTGGTTAGCGTTGCTGTAGCATTCGGAGGCTCATGGGTTCGATCCCAGCTGCCGACCATCCTAACTACATACCAGACAAATGCCGGGATGGCACCTTCAACATAAGCCCTGCCGGACACCTTCCCGAATCTTTTCCCCTCCCTTATCCCGCCCTGTGCTTTAGATTCATAAAGGCCATAAATAAAATTTAATTCGTTATTATGATCCATCTAAAACTGCGATGCCGGGATGGTAAATTATGAAGAGTCCTGGCCAATACCTTCCCCATCCAATACTTCATCCCGGCCTGAGCCGTAAATGACCAAAGGCCAGAATTGAATTCAATGTATCTGAAACTCGAAAAATATATTTTATAAAATAGTTGTGTATTTGATTGTTATTGTTTTCTTGTCCAAAGTTATTTGATAAGAACATTTTTTAACATCCTTTATTTTTTTCTAAAATACATGCTTTATATCTCAAAAGCAAATTAATCTGGGAAAGGAGTTTAGTACTTTTTTTTATAAAACCCATGCATGCTTAAATGAGAGGGAGGAGTGCATGTTTTTGTTCTTTCCTTTCAACAACGCGATGTGTATTGCGTAGTGACAATCATGCCCCAGGGCAAAGGGTAATCACGGTTGGTGATGGAGGAGGGTTGGGTTTGAACTTTGAAGAGACAAGAAGGTGCTGTCCATTGTTTTCCTTTTGTCAGTCCAACATATGTATTAGCGATATAATATTATATGATGGTTTCAATAGCAGTCAGTACTTTTGCAATCCATGTATAACTCAGCAATTTCCTCTGTCTTTCTGTGATGCTGCTTTCATTGTCTCCCCTCGCAACACTTCAAAATGAAGAGTAAAAGAAACCAAAATAAGACCTATAATTTGGTAGCCGAAACAAAATCCCCCAAAATGCATACAAATTAGGAAAGACTATGATGATGCTCCAGATATCCTATATCCGGATCAGTTTGGCCATCTCTAAAAGAAAGCATTTGTACACCCTCAATGGTCTGTACTTCTTTCCATATTTTCATGTCAGGAAAAAAAACTTTGAAACTTCATTTTGAATGGGTCATTTTTAGTAACTTTGACTTTGGCCCGTCCGTTTATGAATGTGATGTTAGTTTAAACTCACATCCATGCTCCAGCCGGGATTCGAAGACTTTTGAGTCTTTCGCGTCAGGAATCTCGTGAGGTGTATTTGTCGGCGTTATTTTGTAACACCCTGCATACCAGTGATTTTCAGCCGCATTGTTTCCATTTTAAAGGTTTAGTTTTTCTTATTAGTTAATTTATTACTAAAATTTCAAAATATTAGGATAGGAATATTTTGTGGAATTATTTTCAGGCTCGAGCAAAAAGTTATCTTTGAAAATGTCCTAGAATGTGACGAACATTGCAAATCTATTTTTTGTTTTTGCGATTCGATGAAAAAGAATAGCTCAGTGTAGCAAACTCTAATTTAGTGGAAGTCACTAGAAATCTAGTGATTGTTTTATATTTAATTGGTAATACTACCCCAATCGGTCTTTCACATGATGGAGGGATCGGTTTATTCCTATCTCTAATAGTACGAGAGTTACAGACAAATTGTTTATTTCAAGCATATAAAAATAGTTTTAACATTTGAAAATTAACATTATCTGGCCTTTATAGCCTCATATATACAGGCCATTAGATCTTAAACTTCAGCCGGGGCGAAAGAATGGGATAGATACAGACTGATCAAGTGCCTCTGTGGAAGTGACAAGAGTTTGCCTGTGGATCCGAGCAAAATCAGGATTGTTGGCTTCTTGTCAGAGAGACTTAACGTGTGTCGCCTTCCATTTCAGTGCTAATCCCAAATAAGTGACCGTAACCACTAGACCACGGGGTTAGGGTCAGGATAACAGGTTTCAATTTTTAGGTTGTTATGATATTTAGGTAACTTTGACTCATCACGAGAGGGGTGAGTCAAAGAGTCACTCGGTGTTAATGTATCTTCAGCTGCTCTTTCGGATACACTCTTTAGTTTTCTAAGGCAGGGGTTAGTTAAATGTCCGAAATTAAGAAGGGGGGAGGGCAAACCCAAATTTTGGGGGAGGACCACCAAACGTTGCTTTAAGAAACTCCCGGAGTCCCTGCTATAGAATCTGCTTTTAAAATTTTGCTACTCACAATAGTTCCTGAGTTATAGGCGTTTACTTTTTGTTTACGAGTAGTTTTTGCACGGAACCCATATGATTATATGGGACCACTCTAAAGCGCCCCCTCCCGGCCTTGGTTTTAGGATTTTTTCTGTGACATTTTGTACCAAACTGCCGTGGCTCTTCCTCAACCCACTAACAAGGACACGTTTCTCTGTCTTATATCCTTTCCTCTATTTCATGGATCCAACGAGGGGTCCTTTACTGCTTTTCAACATGTATTATGTCCACACGTTGACACACATACACGCACACACACACATCGACAATTATGTGTGTATACGCTACCAATGCTGTCTGTTCTCGCTAACAACTTACGTATACAGATCATTAGATCTTAAACTTCACCAAGGAAGAAGAATGGGAAAGATATTGATTGACTGACAAGTGTGTGCCTCTGGAATTGGGTAAAAATCTGAAAAACGTCAATCAGAGTGGTTGACATGAGGTAACTTGTGTGTGTCGCCTTCCCATCTCAGTGTTTATAATAATAAATGAGCGACCATAACCACTAGACCACGGGGTCAGGTTAACACCGTTTCTATTTATAGGCCATTGTGATATTTGGGTAACTTTGACTCAGCACGAGCCGATGTTTGGTGTTTTCATTCAAACTTCCGTTTTCGATGAATTTGTTCAAACCCCGGTGTTTTGGCGTTTTTATTCAAACCCCGATGTTTGGTGTTTTTATTCAAACCCCGGTGTTTGGTGTTTTTATTCAAACCTCGATGTTTGGTGTTTTTATTCAAACCCCGGTGTTTGGTGTTTTTATTCAAACTCCGATGTTTGATGAAAAATCCGAAGTTTAAAGAAAAATCGATGTTTAATGAAAAACTGAAAACCGGTTTTTGAAGAGAAACTGGTGTTTGACATTAAACCGAAAACCGGGTTTTGAGGAAAAATTGGTGTTCAATAGAAAAAACAGAACCGGTTTTTTAAGTAAAACAAATGTTTCGGTTATTTTGAAAACCGAAAACAGCTTTTCGTGCCCATCCCTTGAAAAAACGAAGATTATATTCTATCCTGGTTGGTAAACCGGAGTGAAAGAGACCATTAGGAAGACTGAGATGACGTTGGGAGGATATTATAAGGGATATACGAGAACTAGGTGTTTGTAATGTAAACTTGTTTGATCTTACTCAGGAGAGAATCCTGTGGAGAACATTTGTTACTGCGGCGATGAACTTGCGAGTTCCGTAAGCCACCTATGGCGTTTGGGCACCTATGGCTCAGGATATGATAGGTTAGGGTAGTAAAAAGGATGGGTAAGGAGTTAACCAGCCATCCGGACCGGGCCCAAGTTAAGAGTACCAAACCAATCCGGCATTTGCCTTGTGTTACTGAGGAAGAACCGCAGCCAGGATGGACAGCCGCTGGTAGTGCAAGGTTAGAATTTATTACGATAAAATTTTGCTGAGAACTATGACAGTCAATTTCCCTCCTTTTTTATCCGTATTAGAAAATGTCGCATTTTGCTGGCGTAACTGAGTGTTATTCCCACTTCTTTTTTTAACGTTATTAACTAAGATGGTCTGATGAAAATCGAAGATTTCAAAAGAGGAGATAATGAAAAAAAGTTGTCATCTGGTATATAGTGTTGGCAATTCAGTAAGTTAACTATAATCTTATTACATATAACTCAAAGACGATTCACTTAAAATTTTACTTAAATAATCTAGTAAAGAGCCCGCATAAAAACCATAGTATATTTGGTGACATGATCAGCGTTGCCAAATAAACTCCTACATTAAATAGTATTAATTGTTACTAAAATAACAGTTTAAGGCGAACAACATAGCATATGACTGTGCCCGCAAAAGGTTAACGAGAAAAAAAAAACAGGTTTAACGTTTGGCAACGCTGTTTTATTTGCGTTTTATTCTGTTGTATCTTCCTTAATTCAAACTCTGAAAATGTGGTACATTTGCATTTTAAACTTCAACCAAAGCTTGCGAATCCATTAAAGCTCGTAATAGGAATAAGCACTCTGTTCGGACAAAATCACATTCGAAAAATCAACAGTAAAATGCCGCTTATGACTTTGCGAATCCTCCTGTTGTTTAAACTATAATAATAAATGTACTGTACAACGAAATTAAGGTGCTTTTAGTGAGCAGAAGCTCGAATCCGAAGAAAAGTGAAATGTTCGTTGTCGTAATGATTCTGTTTATAGTACCGTACAATCGGTTCAGTTCCAGCTCCTCAGAAGAATTATTGTCAACTAACATTGAAACTAACAATTAATGCATAGGTTACTAACATATTTCTTTAATAATAATTTAAAAGCATGTTTAAACAAGGGTACATTGTAAAAGGCTGTATCCACAACATACAGAGATCCACTTGTAAATACATCAGCAGCAGAACGAAAGGAAACAAGACACAAAATACTAACGAAGGGAATCATAATTTAGATATTTGTAGTCATCCAAATGTATTGGTTAAATGTGATGGCACAAGTAGTAAGCATGCCAAAGGGACATACTAGCTCTAAGCCATTACATAGAAAATCCAGTTATCAACTGTATGTTTCAAAACTCAAGCTGAACTTCTTCAAAGCTTAATAAAAAAGAGTACTTTTCACTGACCTTTGATATTACCCAGGATCTCTAAAGAAGATCAAATGAACTTTGTTGTGCGCTATACAAGCTTGATTGAAGATAAAGAAAACGTAGAAGGTGAAAACTGCGGGAAAATAAAAGTAAAAACTGAAGGATCCTTTTTCGGATTGTAACCAAGGACTACTAAGGCAGGATTATAATAACAGTAAATTATAAACGTGACTCTTGAAGAACAGTAACAGAACAGTTTATCAGTAACAGAAAAACACAAGTGGAGCTATTTATCTCCCGAGAGTTGCTCTAATTGAAGGCGCTAAATCATTGGATTCTTAAAGAGATTAAAGAAATATGTGTTCATAAACGTAGTAATAGATATATGTAATTTCTTCTTCTTTGTTTTCCTATTCTCTCTCTGTCTTTTCATTGTCTTCTCCTTTTATTTCTGGGTCATTCCAGCTGAAATCGCTAAATTTTAAGTATCTTCCAGGTCGACCATCTCAGATTTGAATGATTTTTTCCCCTCAAGTACTATGGGTCAAGTGAGGAAGAAATGTAAAATATCCCTTTGGTATTCCTTTCCAATCCAGAGATATATGATGTCAAAGAAAGGTCGAAAAATCATGATATCTCCTATCCGCGACTGTCGTTTAAAATCGCCGAGTTCCATAAACAAATGTATAATTTATGTTATTATTGTTCAAATGACGTGAAATTTTGACAGGGTTACCTCAAGGACATACAGTTTCTTCCTATAATTTCAGAAGAAACATTCTCTTGCCAGGTTTGATTGCAGGGGAGATCAGGGTGGCCAAGCATTTGGAAACGAGTTAATAATAGTGACTGGATTTGCACCTCATACGTTTCTGAGGAACTGTTTCACCTGACAATTAAGCCACTCAGTTGCCTGTCGGGCAAAGTCCATTTCAACAAATTTTACAGGAACTAACTTTCTGAGCTCATATCTGTGGTTTAATCCATCGCATTCATGAGTTGCCAAGACAGATGGTGAGA
Source organism: Lepisma saccharinum (assembly GCA_022664845.1). Lineage (NCBI taxonomy): Eukaryota > Metazoa > Arthropoda > Insecta > Zygentoma > Lepismatidae > Lepisma > Lepisma saccharinum. The sequence goes on from JAGDQP010000330.1 coordinate 32,147, forward strand.
TTGAACCTTCAGTACGTTGAACAAGATCTCAAACACTTTGTCAGCTGAAAGATTAGCACTTTCAGATCCATTTAAATCGATAAACCAACAAGAAAGGACATGGCAACTGAATGGCTCAATTGATGTGAGGTGGATCCCAATCCGGCATGAAAGCACTTTTGTAAATATTCTCTCTGTCCTGCAAAGTAAGGATAACAATGTTGGCGAAGCAGATAGGATATCATTACCAAATGCTTGACCACTCGATCACCTGTTCTCAACCACAGTGATTTCTAGTTATGGGAATACCTGAAGAACAAGTTTTATCAAGTGAACATCCAAACAAGTGACGATCGGAAAATAAACATAACAACAGTGGTATCTAACACACGAATAGAGATGTTTCGTTTAACATTGCGGCACACTGCTCTATGCTTGAATTTGAACTTAAATTTTATGTAAGATCTTTATGCAACTTCGGTTCAAGTCAAATGAATGGTGATGGGAGAGTTAATCGAAAGTTGGAGGAAAAGACCGATGAAACTCACGCACACAGAGATCGTCCACTATAAAGCCCACGTGGCACAAGCAGGGATTGACAGAAGAACGCCACGAACCAGAGCATCTCCACTATTCTTCCAAACTGTTCTGGGCATGGATGGACCACATTTTCAGTATATTTTGTATCCTGAATAACGTTTGGTACACACACGAACATAATGTACATAATTTGTAAAATGTATCATATGCTCATAAAGTGCTTGTAAAGTGTCCATAAAGTGTACACACACATTGAAAGGTTTTATTGGAATTGTTTATTCACCGTTTCTTTTCCGCATGTCGTTAACCATATTCACATAAAGTTCCACGTTTGTTCGATTGACTGTTTACCATCTAGAACCGGCCAAACAGGGAAACTTTAATTATAACTACTTGCTATTAAAACAAAAACAAAATGCTTTGCAAATGGAGTTCCCACTGAGATCCTACTATTTTTGTTACGTCACTCTATAGGACATTCTATGCTCTTTCCAATGATGCACGTCCCATATTTGCATCTGGTGTTCTTCCTGAGATATTTATTGTATTAGGTTGCAAGATCAACACCATTTTATATATAATGATGTAAAAAAAATGCTTTGGAGATAAAGTTCCCACCAAGAACCCACTGTATTACATCATTCTATAGGAAATTATTTGTTTTTTTCAATGGCGCAGGTCTCATGCCTATATCTAGTGTTCCTTTTGAGATATTCGGGGTGTTATGTTGCAAGGTGACACCATTTCAGAAACTGCTTTTCTCGCAATCATAAAGTCATATCTAACACACTATTGGCTCTACCACGTTTTGTTATCAAATTTGGATTCTCTGGTGAATTTTACATAAGCAACATCTTGTCTTTTACAATTCATAAAGCTTGACTTAAAAAAATAAAAGTCAAATGGGTGTGTCTCCGTAAAGTGTCGGTCGCGACAACATTTAAGGACAAAACATGCCAATTTTGAAGCGCTGTAACTCTGCCGAGAATCAATGCACCAAATTTCATCAAAATCGGAAACTATGGGTGACATTTCACCTTTTTTCTGCCTGATTTGGCATGGAGTGACGTGTCAGTAAACAAAACAAAATCATGTTTAATGATACATATAATTCTTTCATCAGTTTTTGAATAGTAGAACATCCACAATTTATTCAAACTTATAGCAGTGAATCCCTTTCTACTATGAAGTATTATGTACAAAGTTTTCATATATTTTAAAGATATGTTTTTTTAAATAAAGAAAGAATATTGGAACAAAGTTGAAACTTTCCTACTATACTCTCATGTAATAAGTAACATTTTATTACTGTCATTAATTGCCAACATCGTTAAACTAATTAATGTTTCAACAACAAGCGCTTCAACATGTTCAATTAATGACAGCGTTCAACAAGCGTTCAACAAGCGCTTCAATTAATGTTTCAACAATGTATATCGCTTATATATATTATTTTTTTTTCAATTTTTCGTGTCTTCAACAAACCCTGGAATCAAACCTGGCAACAGAATACTTCTTCTGAAATTGTAGGAAGAAACTGTATGTCCTTGAGGTAATCCTGCCAAAATTTCACGTCATTTGGACAATAATAACATAAGTTATACATTTGTTTATGAAACTCTGACGATCACTTTTAGAAGAAATCTTAAAAGCGAACTATTGAGTTTATTGTTCGCACAAAATACTATGGAAGTATCTGTTATTTCACAATTTGATTTCCAGGAACATACATCAATCTTGATTTTAATCATCTTATTTCCTTTGCTGTTTTCCTTCGTTAAACCTCTACTTGTTCTCCATAGTACAAATTTTCTATGTTGTTTGCTGATTTTCGCTAGACAAGATTGAAGAAACTCTTTACCTAAACCAATTACATGAAAAAAAGAACGTGTGTTGAGTTGCGTAAATGCTGTGTATTGAGAAACTTAATTACTTTTATACGAAGTGTAATAAATAATAAATGTATCCAGGATAGACGGGAAGAAGCTCGTTGTGCAGCGATATGATGATGATAATTAAAGTACAATACTGATCTAGTTTGTATATTGTTACTCTTGCACAATTTCATATTGGAATGGTTTGTCGTATGTGAATCATTCTGGGGGGGAAAATCGGAAATCGAATATAACAGGGAAAACATTTTTAGTACTGATTACAGGAACAATGTAACAAGCAATTAAATGTAACTCAGTAAACCTTTCTTTGAACAAAATGGACGAGAACGTGACATGAGCAACAACTTGGTTTATAAATATAACAAACAGTGATTATACCATGAATTGTTCCAGGAAAATATAACCAATCAAAGAATGGAACGTGAACAACAGGTGGATTTTTAAATTAAAGAAGCAGTAACTGCCTTTTATTTCTAAAGAAAAAAGCAGATCAAAATGCATTGGTACGAATTCATTGAATTTAATGCCTAGCAAACTTAAGAACATTGTTATGTATAAAGACAATACAGTAAAATCCAGCTATATCGCGCCTAGATATACCGTGGAATCTCCCAATATTTTAATCTTATATCAAGACTCATCGTTTTCTTAAATTTGTAGAATCAACTTTTGATTTTGTTCACGTGGTATTGTTACAAATATTTTGTTCCTCAATGTTGATTGTACGTATTTGAATTCGAATTTTATGTAAGGCCTTTAGGCAACTTTGGCTTAGGCCGAATGGATAATGATGGGAGAATAGGAGATGGGAGAACCACGAACACTGTTTGTCCACCACAAAGTCAACATGACATGAGCAGGGATCGAAACGAAGACGCCAGAGGTGAGCGCTCTACAACTGAGCCACCGCGCTGTACGGATTGAGTACTGTACTGTAACACGTAATGGGATTTTGATAAAATTGTAAATGCAATTAATTCAAGAATACGTCTTTTACTGTAGAGTAATTATTTTATGTTCAGTGAAAACAAGTTCTATTATACCGCAGATGCATTATAAGATGTAAAACATTTCCCCTGCCACTCACGATATAAAAGTATAGCAGTAGCAGATTTTTATGGGAGTCAAGTTTAAAATCTTTATTAAATTGTATATTCTCTTTCTGAAACGAAAAATAATTTCCACCCTTATATTTAGAAAATTATTGTCTTGATTATTTTAAAATTCTCTTTTATTTGTTTATGCATTGAGTATTTATTATAATTTCTTCAAGAAAAAGACGACATATTTTACTTACAACCTGGCTTATATGGTCCAGAGGTAACGGTAGGAGACTTCGAAATGGTGCTGGGCAGTGGCGTGCTGGCCCGATCCGCTAGTCCGCAATCGCGGACCTTATGCGAATATCTAGAAATAATATATTTGCAAAATATAATTTAATTTAATCATTTGTATCCATATTAGATAAAAGGAAAGTAGGGTAAAAATTACCTGGACGGGAATCGGGTCAACTTGATTTGCACATCCACATGCTCCTTGCCCTTTAAAACGTTTGTTTCAAATTTACCAATTACTACTTTACATGTACACACACATATTTGAATTCACATTGAAAAAAATATATATTAAACACCTGCCACTTTGTCTATCACACGTTTTAAAATATTGCCTTAAAATACAGAGTATTAAAATCGGGCTTATTTCGGATAGTAGTACGACAGCACTAAGTCTGAAACCAAACGGATTAGTTACGAGGTAAACAAATGGTTGTACTCGTCATGTATAGCATTTACACTTACAAGGGATAACCGCGAACTCGGACAGGAGAAACCGGATGAAAATTTCTACAGGAACTAATTGCAGTTCTCTGAATCCAGTGGTGACTGGTGATAGTCGTTTCCATGCAAAATCACGCAGTCAAGCAGTAACGGCGCCAGCTCATGGATGATAGGTCAATGTGCTAGAGAAGAGCTGAGAAGAAACGGGAAAATTGAAATGTTGAATGAAGTAAATATGATTAACAATTGAGTCTACAATATGTAGAAGCACATGTGAATGCCGTATGAGAATCACAGCGTTGCCAACTCAGTGAAAAGAATGTGTGAAAATGGGAATAGAAGAAAGTGGCAAAAGGTGAAATTACACGATCGTTATTTCATTATCAAGCTGCACTCTATGATCTACAATCAACTTCTACAAACGCATATATATCAGAATGGAAACAAGGGCAAAGGACACACTGTTTATCGTCAACAATATGCGACGAGTTCATCAGTCTTATGAGTACATACGTTGTAAAACAAATAGTTCAAGAGGTGAAAACAGCGAAATACTATAGCATTAATGCAGACTCTACGCCAGACAGAAGTCATATTGACCAACTGTCATTTACAATCCGATACGGGAAAAAAGAAGAATATCCAGTGGAGAGATTCTTAAAGTTCAATGCCCAATTTTTAGCCATACGAGTCAAATCAGTGGCAAGTGTTGTCATTGAAACCCTCAATGAGTATGGTATTTCCCTTGCTGATTGCAGACGACAGTCATATGACAATGCCACCAATATGGCAGGAAAACATGAGGGTGTACAAGCTCGTATAAACTGTCGTAACGAATTAGCCGTTTTAGTACCATGTGCGGGACATTCTTTGAACTTGGTGGGGAAAGCTGCTGTGGAATGTTGCCGAAGCACTTCAGATTTTTTTCACCCTAATCTAGCTTTTGTACAATTTCTTCAGCGGGACACTCCGTCGTTGGAATTGCTTAAAAATCAAAGTAAAAGAAAGCTCTGCTACCTTTGAACCTCTCAAAATGCTATCAGCAACTCGATGGTCCGCTAATGGTGACGCGTGTGCTGTCGTCAGAAAGTAGTATGAAGTTATGGAAGAAGTTCTCTGAGAAAATGGGGTGGACCCATCTGAAAGCACAGAGACAAGAAGAGATGCAAATAAACTTGTAAAGAAGATGACATCACTTGAAATGTATTTTATGGTGTTTCTGTGGGACACAATTTTGATAAAGATTGACAAGACGACCAGTAAATGTCTGCAGTGTGAAGGAATGGAACTAGAATAGGCTATTAAGTTGCTTGAAGCCTTATATTTGGAAATATCTTCCTTGCGAGACAAATTTGAAGATTTTGAAAGAAAGGCAAAGGAGGAAAGTGGACAACAACAGTACAAGGATGAAAGCAGAAGAAAAGTAGTCAGGAAGAAATTTTCAGACGAAAGACTATTTTGTGAAGTACAATGGTGACGTTGACTTAAACTTTTGTGATAGATTTAAAGAATTTGCTTTGTACATAAAAGGAATGAAGAAGCGAATTGACTGTGCAAGAATGGCTGCTGTGGATTTGCTGAAGCTGATTTACAAGAACATTGGAAGTTTTTCCCAACGTTTGTGTGGTTTTCCAGAATTTATTTATGTATGTTTATGGAATATGGAATTCTTTATCCTCAAAATAAACACTAGCCTGCAACGATCTTGTGTTTGGCTGGTTGCAGAACACTTTAGGATTTGGGTCACAAAACATTAGCTTCAGGAAAAGTATCGGAACACCGAAATAACTGGATAAAGAAAAAAGATATACTTTGCTTAAACAATTCGTACTAAAAAGTAAAAAATAATTTTATTTATGCATGACTAAAAAGAAAAATACGCGGTGCGCTCTCATATACAGTCACTTTATAAATTCGTCAATTGACGCGCCTAATGCTTTTCTTTTTAGTCATGCATAAACAAAATTATTTTTTACTTTTTAGTACGAATTGTTTAAGAAAAGTATATCTTTTTTCTTTATCCAGTTATTTCGGTGTTCCGATAATTTTCCTGAAGCTAATGTTTTGTTACCCAAATTCTAAAGTGTTCTGCAACCAGCCAAACACAAGATCGTTGCAAGCTAGTGTTTATTTTGAGGATAAAGAATTCCATATTAAAAAATATTAAAATATGCGTTTAGAATATATAGAAATATATGAAAGTAACAATGGAATATTGTATTGTTACCCGACTTACGTCGCTGTGCAAAAGATAAGACAAAATTAATTAAGGCGGTAACAGCACTATGGCTTACGCCCTTCCCGATATGAGGGAAACTCCTTATCTTTGTCACGTTAACTTAGCTGTTAATTAAAATAATAAAATCATATAAAAGCTGAAGATGTAAAACAGCTTATTAGTGTAAATGGCCAGTATAGATATTGGTGTAAATGACGATTAATAAAAACTAAAGCTGTAAAGAGCCTTTAGCATAAGATAAAAACGTGAAGGCTGTACAGGTGCCTTCACAAGTTAAGACAATAATACAATACAAAACAGCTAAAGTGACATCGCTGTACAAAACTTCTTCATTGTATGACGTCGGGAAAAAGAGATAAATTAACGTTGCAAGATTTGAGGACACCACGAATCATCGTGAAGAAAAAAGTATGTAAAAATTAGATTTTTGTATGCATCGATTTCTCATAACATCAAGTTTGTTGCTCGTTTGTGAATTTGTTAAACCTTGACTGGGTTTCATGAAAGCTTGCGTTGCTTGTAATATGAGTGAGTAGCAGTAACGTAACTAAGGACATGTGTCCCCACGACAAACTAGAATGTGCCCCCCTTTGTTCCACGTTCTAACATCCATGATGCGTTGATACGAATACCGAAGATAACGGGGGCGTTCAGAATCTCTACCTTTTCCTTCAAAAGCACCTTTTCCTTCGTCGCCGCCATATTAAAGGTCGTTCGAAACCTAAAGGAAGAGTCGCAAAGGTCCTTTTATAGCACCTTTCATGAAGGTACCATTGAAGGTGCCTTTCCGGAAGTTCGGCCATTTAATTTACCCAGAAGACCCAGCGAGACAGAAGGTATGTTACCGCCTGTTTCACCAAAATAAACCTAGATAAAAGTGTTACCATCCGAAGTACATTTAACATAGTAAATATTGGACAGTACTTTAACGAAAGAAAATAAATTGTATACATATTTTTTTGTCTAGCGGCGAAATTGTGAAATAAATCCAACCATTTTTTTTTTAATAACATTTACATTTCACCATACTAAATTAAATTCGATTTAATTTTAGTGCAGCTTATAGATTTCACACCTCTAAATCTGTAGTGATGAAACATTTCTATCCAGGGATTCAGTCAGTGTATTTAGTTTGGGGAAGTAAAGCAAAAATTGGAGAGAAGCAAGTTGAATGATCCATATTTTATATAGAGTTTTAATCTACATTATGCCACACACTTCCAGTAAAAATTAAGTTAGGGCCGTGTACTTGACAATTCGGGGGTTACATCACCATTGGGGGGATCTTACAAATTCCATGTTTCTATAATTCACTGTAGCATATCTATTTTATTATCACTTCATGTTCACCTGGCAATAGCTAGGAAGCTTGATTATAAATTTCATTGCATTGTGGGGCCACGGTGGCTCAGTTGGTAGAGCGCTCACCTCTGGTGCTAGGGGTTGTCGGATCGATCCCTGCTCATGCCATGTGGGCTTTGTGGTGGACAAACACCGTGTGCGTGGGTTTTCTCGGGGTGCTCCCGTTTCCTCCCACTTTCTTCATTCCACCAATTCATCCCATCATCATCCATACGGCCTGATCCATAGTTGCCTAAAGGCCTTAAAATAAATTCAATTCATTGCATTGCAGATTTTTGCATTATTATCTTAAAGAAGGTTTGAAGGAAATACTCATGTTGTTCACCCTCGTATACTTCCTCAAGTCCCTACGCATAATAAGCGCCTGATATGTAGGTGTACAAAAAACGAAAAGTTAGAATGCAGTTATCTACAACACGCAAACTCTTGACTATTTTACTATACTGCGTATTTGAAGATTAGGACAAACAATAGCACAATGTAGAGTACAGCAAGTATATAATGTTTCGATAAGATAAAATGAATTGTATGGGCGGCAACAGCACTATACCTTACGCCCTTCCCGATACGGGGGAGCCCCTTATCTTTGTCACATCTAAACACAATGTTTCGAGTCATTCAAGGATGAAATAAAATTGAAAGGACGAGAGAAAAACCAGGGACCATTTAGCATCTTGCGCATTGGGGGCCAGCCCATGCAGTGTCTTTTAAACGCCATGTACATCACGTCTACAGGAACATATCTAACCTGACTTTAACTAATCCCCTTCGCTCTCTCGAGATACTGTCAGTGTTTTCTTGTGGACGGTCATTCATAACACAAAGCAGTGTTCAATTTGCCGAAGGGATGTCGGGGATCTTCCCTAGTGCGTGAGTATTTTATCACCGGTTGTTGATTCCGAATATCATCACAACCAGGGATAAAATCTTTGTATTTTCCATTCAGGTAATATTTTGAAACTTACCAGCAACCACTAGCTTTAGGATCACCCCTTCGTAATTTATAGCAAATCGAACCCTGACACGGAATGTATTCATAAGTATTCCTCCGCATGCTACCATGTTTATTGGGTGTTGATCAACTCGAGTGCGTATTTAACGAAATAATGACATAGTTTTTCGTAATACTTTATGGATTGCTGGTTGTCACTAGATATTTATAAAATTGTCTGCAACAATTAGAGGTAAAGTAATAAGTGATGTAAAGCGTACACATTCTTCAATACCTAGCGGAAGATGCGGGCTATAAAGTAAAGTTTATCCAAGGAGCTCTTATTTTTCTGTGGTATTAATGCTAGCGTGATATTTCAAGCAAGATAAATGCAAAATAGATATGTACGTTTGTACTCAGTTTATAACACACAACGCACCATTGTTATTTGATTTTCTATCTCGGTAATTCAAAAATGTTGAAAGGTTATTTGGACCTTTGTACATAGTACACACGAAATATAAAGCCACGTTAGCATTACACATCAGTTTGTTTTAAACGCAACACACAGGGATGCATTGCTTTTTACATGTGAAGGAATGTTGCAGCTAGTAATTCCGCCAGAACCCCGATAGGGAGATGCTAATTCTCCAACTTTACAAAAGCATTAGATATTTTACGTTAAATAGAGCAAATCGTGAAAACCTAAATACACACTCACCAATTTGGGTTTCACATTCGATCAAAAGGTTCTGGCGAACATAGCACGCAACATTCCAACCAAATGTATTTTTTGAAGTCATACTAATTTATTGTTGTGCGTCCTGTAATTCTTACTATGGAGGAATAAATGTGTTTTGCGATTTTTTCTAATATTTACAGTACCAATCGACGTATGGACAAAATAACGGAAGTTAAGATATCTTCTCACATTTATCAACAGATGTCGAAGGACGTACGAAACCATTTCCTTCAAGAGCAAGAAACGAAGGTACCTTCAATATTTCCTACCCGAAGGGAGTAGGAGTTAGGAGATAGGAATTGATTCCAAACGCCCCCGTGTTTATTTTTTAAAAATTGACGATCATAAATCTGTATTAAAATTTCTTGGTATGTATATAATGTGTAACACAGCGTACCATTGCACAAGAAACTACATGGTCTTCATGTAAATGAACAGACCGAGACTTAAAGTGTATTAATTTGAAAATCCCATACACCTTGACAATGAAATCTTCTCCCCAAATGAGCCGTGATTTAAAGTGTCATCGGCTTTCCATTCATTCATACACCACAAAAATACATTTCAACATCTTGTCCTCTTTCTTCCCTCTCAAGATTGAAGGAGTAACTTACTCCTTTAAGATAACTTCTCTTTGAATAATATTCTCAGTGAAACTACATAAAATCAGGGAAAGAAGGTCACAAACTATCTCATTTCTAACATTTGGAATCATTGCGGCATTGCATCCTTATGGAAAAAAAAAACAAGAATACGTGGGGAAAGAGAAAATGTTCAAGAAGATTTGAAGAGTAGAAATTCCAAACGTTCTAAGTGCCATTTTCTGAAAAAATAGTTTTGTCGATAAGCATGGTCGATGTGCTTATCCGCATGTCCCTATCCTTGTTCCAAGTGCCAGATCAATTAGGAATAGGTGAAAACAATCACATTAATATCTGGTGTAGTAAAAAGTAATCCATTATTTTGCCAATAGATGGCTTGTGATCTGTATCTCGCGTTGTATAAGTCCGATTGAGTTCAACGAGATGGCGTTCAAACGATGAGATTGCGTACTACAAACACTGTTCAGATAGTTGTGATGAGTTGACTCAGTGTTGTGTGAGCGCGCGTCAAAATGGACACTAGCAAAGAGAAAATACGCTATATTTTACAGTTTTTCTTCGATAAAGGCGAAAACGCAAGCCAGGCGGCTGCAAATGTGAATAGTGTTTATGGTCCTGATACTGTAACAGCTAATCAGGCGCAATTTTTGTTTCGTCGATTCCGTTCCGGTAATTTTGACGTCAAAGATGTACCACGCACTGGAAGGCCACCTGTCGAAAATGTCGATAAAATCATGGACATTGTCGCGTCCGACCGTCATGTAAGCACTGTTTCGATTGCCCAAGAGCTAAACATTGCACAAAAAACCGTGTGGAACCATTTGCATAAGGCTGGATACACAAAGGAGCTTGATGTATGGGTGCCACACGAGTTAACACAAAAAAACCTCATGGACCGAATTTCCATCTGCGAATCGCTGCTGAATCGCAACAAAAGCGACCCATTTCTGAAGCGGTTTGGTGACTGGTGATAAAAAGTGGATCACTTACGACAACGTCACGCGAAAACGGTCGTGGTCGAAGCGCGGTGCGCCGGCGCAAACGGTGCTCAAGCCAGGATTGACGGCCAGGAAGGTTTTGCTGTGTGTTTGGTGGGATTGGCAGGGAATTATCTACTATGAGCTGCTCCCCTACGGCCAAACCCTTAACTCGGAACTATACTATCAACAATTGGACCGTCTGAAGGCAGCAATCGCCCAGCTTTGGCCAATAGGAGAGGCATTGTGTTCCACCAGGACAACACCAGGCCACACACATCGATAGTGACTCGCCGGGAGCTTGGTTGGGAGGTTTTTATGCATCCACCTTATAGTCCGGACCTGGCACCGAGTGATTACCATCTGTTCCTGTCCATGGCGAACACGTTTGCTGGTGAAAAATTCGCTTCAAGAGAGGCTTGTGAAAATCGACTGTCTCAATTTTTTGCCAATAGGGACAAGGGCTTCTATGAGAAAGGCATCATGATATTACCTTCCAAATGGCAACACGTTATCGAACAAAACGGCGCATATGTGACCTAAATCGGATCATTCTAACTATGGTAAGTCAAGCCTTCAATGTCATGCAAAAATAATGGATTGCTTTTTACTACACCAGATATGTTGAAAGGCATACGTTATGTTAAGCTAAATCTGTTCAGTTTTCTTCTTCTGTAAAATTTCACATTTGTCACTTAGAACGTCTGGCATTTCTTCAATTAGCAAAGGAATTGACTGCACATAAATTCACAAAGCCGTTTAAAAAAAAAGAGAATATCACTTTCCTCTTTCCTCTGAGAACAACCTTACTTTCAAACAAATATCATAGAAAATATATATTTCACTGTTAAATTGCTGTAAGATGCACTATCACCCGACTTTGTATTGTCACTGACCTTTGTCACTAGATGAGATCTTACTTAAACTTACCAGTGGTTCCTCAGTTTTAAAGAAAGCTGAAATTTCGGGCAACTTCTTAGCAGCTTCCTCCCGTTCGTGAGCTAATTTTCGTTTCTGAACACCACTTGAAAAATTTAAACATTGCAGTACTCATTATTAACCACGCATTACCACTACGCTAATAACAGAGACTCATTAGTTATGTTATAAATAATCTCAATGGAGAACACGCAAAAGCAGCAATAAATAAAATGCGAAACTAGATTAGCACGAGAAGAGGCACACAAACACTTGATAACACCACACGATAGGGCAAGTGAATTATCGATGATGTTGAAACTCGAATGAACGTAAATACTTGAGAAATTTTTATTTGAAACAACGCCGCACTTCACGGCGACACACGATCCAGTCGTTAGTTTGAACCCGAGATAAAACTACAAAGATACAAACTAGAGGAAGACGGAAAAAAACTTTCAAATTTAGAAAACAAAGATGTTTGGTCCAAAGACCATGACTCAGAGGATCAGACAAGGGCCCCTTTTGTTTCCAACCGAAAGAACGAGGGAATTTGGAGACGGAAAGAAACCGTAAGTTTTATGACTTTATTACTTTCTGTGTCCTCAATTCTTTATTTCCGCTATTTTCTTTCAAATCTGCCAATGACGAAAGAGTTCTTGAGCTAATCAAAGGAAGTAGACCAAAAGATGCTGGATTCAAGAAACATACTGAAATGAAAATGCCAGATGTCAAGTTAGGTGACATAGTGCTTGGTTTAGCAAACCCACCCTCCACCCAAGTCATTGATCCTGGCCGACTACTGTCATTGGTTATTCTTTGGCATGATCCAAAGGTTAGATTTTATAGACTGTTAGCAGGGCTCGAAATGGACGGGAGCAAACCGGAACAGTATCTGGAACCTTCTTGTTCCGTCTCGTCAGAAATTGCAACGGACTGTTCCGGTTCGTTCAATATTACTTTGAGATATTAGTGACTAAAGATATGTCGTTCGCGAATCAACCATTCTTGAACTCTTCTGTCCATTCTTAACAGTTTCAGCAAGTTCCCTATTTTTTTACTGAATGGTTCAGCCATAAACTATTTCTAAACGACAATGAAAACGCTGTCTATCTCGCATATAGCACAACAGCTATTCCACATAAATCAGAAAATCTTAGTATAGTTCTTTGATGACAATAAATGCGTGGAACACGCGAAAAGGCAATCTCAGTTGACTCTCATTTCCTCCTCCATTCCTACCAATGTGTGCAAGTCTGTTATTTCCCTCTTCCACATTAACATTTCTCTTCCCATTACCCAAAAGTATACCTTGCTTCTTAGTAAGTTAGAGACAAGTACGGAACACTGAAACTGCAACTAACACCCTTCTGTAGTATTTCCTTTCTCCTTGAATTTTCTTTTTTAGTGCTTTTCTGACGTCTTTTCTTCTCTTGCATCGATTTACCTTTTTTAACCACTCAAACAATTAATACAATGTAAAATACAAAAAAAAAAACTTATTTTCACAATATGAGTGATTATGGAAACATCTTTCACTTGCAGAAATATAGCTTTTTAGTGTTCAGACAAAGTACCGGGCTATCCCTAAGTAATGTCCTACGTGCGATGATCGCTGCAATAACGCCATCTCACGCGCAAATAGTGAAGTACGCGGCACGTGCCATAGCTGAGTCATATAGGGCACTTGATTGTGCAACAGTGTGTAGGAGAACGGTCTACTCCACGTTTTGGAAGTGTGGTTTGTGTTTGATCATGGCAGTGTCGGAGGACCACACACGGCATGTCATGCTGTATGAATTTCCCCAGAGACAACCAGCCAAAGCAGCGGCACGAAACATCAATGCCGTATTTGGCCAGGGTGCTGTGAATGTGCGAAAGTGTCAGAGGTTTCGGTCTGGGGACACCAGCGTCACCGATAAGCCACGAGAAGGGAGACCTGTCACATGTGCAGCTGGACAACGATGCCATGCGAGCAGCGGTAGAGGCAAATTCAATGCAAACTGTTGAAAAACCAGCCGGCGAATTCCATGCCACCCATTCGACTGTTCATCGTCATCTTCAGGACCTTGAATACGTGTCGAAACTCGGAAAATGGGTACCCCATGCGTTAACGCCTCAACGGAAGCAGTAGTGAGTTGATATCTGCAGTTCCCTGTTCACCCGTCACAGATGTGAGCCATTTCTGGACAGAAAGGTGACAGGGGATGAAAAATGAATCCTCTACCATCACATTACACACAAACGGAAGTGGGTACCTAAAGGAAGGGGGGCACAGGAACTGTGCCAAAACAGGATCTCCATCTCTGCACAGTGATGTTGAGTGTTTGGTGGGATATCCGCGGGATAATCCATTTTGAGCTCTTGTCAACGCAACCAGACCGCAGATGTCTAGATATCTACTAGCAGCAGCTTGAACGTCTACGGGCTAAACGTCCTGCTCTGGTTAATCTCAACGGTGTGCTCATCCACGGTGATAACGCGCGCCCACACACGGCAAAAAGGACCTGTGCTAGCATAAGATCGAGGAATGTGGCTGAGAGAAACTCCCCCACCCGGCGTTTTCATCAGATCTTGCACCAACAGACTACTGTCTTTTTTTGCAATCTGCAAAACCACCTTTCCGGGAAAACACTGCTAAATGAGGATGACGTGCGAACAGTGACCCAGTTCTTTGCCTTCAAAAACCGGTGACTCCTTTCAGCGGGGGACTGAACAACTGGTTGACAGGTGGTAGTGTTGAAGACTATTTTCCTGATTAACGGTAGTGTTCAGGTAAGTTATCGTTGTTTTCCTTACTGTGCAAAAGTACGACATTACTTATTGGAAAGGTAATATGAAGTATACTTAATCTCAGATTCATAAAAAATGGCAGATGGAAAACTTTTCAACGTCACAAAGATCTACAATATGCCAATATCAGCTGAGCTAATATAGTGTACACGTGGAAACCACAATTCATGGAATATTTAATTTAAATCTCTATCGAATAGAGATTTGATTTTGTTATGTTGCGCTACATATCGAACTTAGAAAGTGTGTCCATTGGCCAATTTTGAACCTAAGTATACATATAATTCAAAATTTCCCCCCTGACACACGATTTCTGTTAATCGCAAGCAACATAAGATTTCACGAAAATCAGCCCTTAAGGCTGATTTTCATGAAAGCTTGCGTTGCTTACGATTTGGGTGAATAGCCAATTGAAATGCGTGTTACACGTAATATGGGGCCTTAAAACATGTGTTTCAGTTGGCTACTCACCGTAATCGTAAGCAACGCGAGCGTTAATGAAAATCATCTCTTAAGCTTCTTCTAGAAAAATATCTGGTTCTATTGGAAGCTAGGGTTGTCTAAGGAAGATTATAACGTAGAGCTGGGAGAATAGGGAACGAACGAAACGGATTTATTCGGCTAATACGAATCACCGATGGTGTGTTATGTTCAGGGTAGGGCGAGAGCCTCTACTATATATATTCGAGCCCTACCTAGCGTCATTGAGTAATTAAAAGAAACTGTTATATCATCTTCACAACATATCTGAGGAACATTGTATCATAAAAGGAGAGGAAAACCAAAGATCAGTGGGAACTGGCAGTACAGAATAGCGCATGAAATGAAGCAAATGCAAGGTTGTCGCTCGATCGGTGCACAGGTGAATTATTTGGTTCGATTCTGGATTCAAACCAGGCATTTCTGAATTATGAGTCTTCAGCTGTTCATATTACAGTAATGGCTATATGAGAAGAAAAAGAAAAACGAATATCCAGCACCCAAACTAGTAGTAAGTTTGTACGAGGTTTGGCATAGCAGGTTTGCACGAAGTTGGCATTACACTGCTGAAAACTTGCTACAACCATTTAGCAAACTTGTTAGTTGACACATGTGAAATTCGCTACAAACTTTGCACGCCAAACTTGCTACAAACTTTATCTTGTGAAACATCAAGCCAGGGGTGGGAAAATTAGAAAGTGATGGGAGCAGACGTACATCGGCCAATCTGCGCGCCAATCATGAAGCCGGCGTTAAGTGCATGCAAGTCTCTGCAGCGCAGATTTTTCTTCTTCTGTGCTTCTTTCTTCCATTCTCTCCTTCAGTCTCTATTTTCGCCTTTATTTTTATTTTCTCCTTTCCCCTTTCAACTTCTACCTTATTATTATTTTTATTATATATACTATTGTACTTACATTAGAGAATATCAAGACAGGGGGACAGGCATACACGAACATCACAAACACAACAAAAACTAAACTTTTATTTATTAAGGAATGGATCCGGGTAGAAACGACAGAGGAAAGGAAGAACGTCTTGGCTGGCGCAGAGACTGGACAGGCGTTGTTGCCAACTTTACGCCCCACTTACACACACACACTCCCTCTGTGTGTGTCGCCTCTGCTATTTGAGTGTGGCAAAATGATCATTCCTTGCAATCGTGTTTTCGAGTCAAGATGTATTGTGTGTTGTTATATACTAATGAATAATAGCTTAGTTGTAAGAACTTAAATCATAAATTATTGCATCTTAAGAAATACTCGTATCATAGCAAGTAAATTATAACAGCTCAGCACTCGGAAATAAAACAAAAATGTGTACTACTTTTTTAATTTTCGAAGAGGGAGTACTTTTTTCTTCGGTTGATACTCTGCTCTTGACTGGGTATTTTTTCATAATCGTATAATAATTTATTATTGTGGGCTTAGAAATAGCTATCAATTATGATTTTGTTATAATTTATTTAATGATTGTTAAGATAAATATGAGAAACCATCCGCAAATAAAGAACCGGGTTTTAGATCTCCGTAAGACCTGTCCCGAATTTCGACTGAGAAAAGATGATCAGCATACCTATAATAGACTCCATGTCTACTCTCGTCTCATCTGCTCTTTAAATCTGAATTTGTGTTCGCCGATGTATTGTATAGGTCAGACTTGTGATGGCCGTTGACCGTAGATACCAGAACACTTACACTTCAATACATTGTCCACTTTTGGAGCGAGGTATTGACTCTGGAAATAACTGCATGTATGATTCAGCATTCGACTAGCGAAACTGAGAATTTGATGTTATTTATAGCCTTTCTGCAAGTTTGGTTCAGACCGGATAGGGTAGGGTACAGGATATTAAAGGAAGCAGGACAGGGCCTAATATGAAGGTAGTATCCCGGCAATTGACTGGTGTGTTGAAGAGAACCGTGGAAAACTCTGTCAGGATGGGCGGCCTCTAAGATTGTTCCCAGAACCTTCCAATTACTAAGCCAACACTATACCAATTGTGCTACAACCGCTCGGTAGGTCAAATTGAGAAATACTATTGGGAACATCAGATTGGTGGATCTCCTAATTTTAAACAAGGAGTCTCCGATTGCGAAGTAAGAACGAAACTAAAGAGGCACCTCTCTCGATTCGTATAGTTAACCGATGTACGGAAAATATAAACTAATATGTGTACAATTAAAAGTTGTGTAGCGGACAAAGATAAACCACCCTTTAATCTAGTAGAGTTGGAAAAGGATACATAAGTTATGGGGGTAACACCTCACTTTCTATTTAGCCTAGAATTTGAATTGATTTAAAGCTTACATTTACAGGATAATTGATTAATCAGTACAAAGTCGAACGTGCTACCGAGTAGGCTATGCTGGAGCTGCTGTGAATAAAAGACAATAGCGATCACAGTTGAAAGCTTCGGCTCTCCTCTTTCAACACGTTTGGTCAGGCCTCATCCAGTACTGAATTGAATATGGCTGTGAATTATATATACTTCTGAGAATGCTAAAAGGCTATACTAGGTTAGAATTTCTGGAATATCTTTAAATATTCTGAGATTATCCCGAAAGAACAAGCCTTGTTACAACAGTCGACATTCGTAGAATATGCCTGGAATATTCAAAGGCAGTCTCTGAATATACTCTCATCCCGAACAGGTATAAAGCTAAAAATGAGGGGTCTAGGCAGAGTTTTGAAGTTTTCTATAGATTTTTAAAGATAAATATTTTAATGTTGGGTGGAGTGCTCAAGAATTTGGAGGGGTTACTGGCAGAATCCCTGAACAAGGAATATTCTAGGGACACTTCTCCACCCAAATGGGGAATATTCCTGTTTTATTTGGTCCCACTCCTCCAGTTCCTTTCCGAAGTAATCAGACCTCGGGGGCTAGCAGTTTTCTTCGAATATGTCATAGGTAGTAATCCCATATTTGTCATGTAAAAAGATGAACCAGTGTCCTCCCAGGGAAAATCATTAACGTATTTGCTTATTTTCAGTTTGAAAGGAATTGAACTCTATGGGTTTAGATCACATTTACATAGATACATTCCATTTGACCGGAATTGAGGCGTATGCGTGAACAAAAGTCTATTTGCTATCTTTTAACATAGCAAATAGAGATTTGTTCGCGCATGCGCCTCAATTAATGAAAATCGGATTTAAATTAATCTTCTCTTATAAAATTTTAAACCAGTTTCTTTACTACTTCTGTTTACTTTGGAGCATAGATAAATCACAGCAGAGTGAACAAAATTAATACACACTATTTACTTTTCGAATGCGCTTTTAAAGTATTCATACGCATAGTTATTTCTTATGTCTAACACATAACACAGCCATACACCATTTGTAAATCACAACGCAAGCGGAGAAAAAAAAACTTTCCTTGACGGTGTTGTGGAGCGAAGACAACAACGTGTGACCACATCGCAGCCGAATGAGGAAATAGCATGTGGCAACAGTGTGTATGACGTTTGGCTAACCATCCAATGCAGCGACTTTCCCTTCTTGTTCGTAGGCGGGCAAAACAGAAGATAGAGGTCCAACCTCTCCATATTACTAGTATACAACGTTTCGTAGAAGAGTGGTCACATGACGAGAGAGAAAATGAACAGAGAGGACTGGCTCGGAAACTGGTGCTTAGGAGTCGCAATGTTGCTTACTGATGCTGGGTAAGTGTGGCCAGGCTATGGAGGCGACAAATTGACTAATGGGGCCGGAAAAAACACCAAATGGGGAAGGAAGTGTAGAGGTTACTAGGCTTCCTAAAGGAAAGAGGGTAAAGAATCAGAGGGGAGGGGAAAATAGTAGTTGTAGTAGTACTACTACAAATAATAATAATGAAGAAAATAAAGGGGAAGATGAAGGCAGGAAAAGGAGAAAATATAAATAAAGGTGAAAACAAAGACGGAAGGAGAGAATGGAAGAAGGAAGCACAGAAGAAAAAAACGCTGCAGGTAGTTACATGCAGTTAAGGTGTGGTTCATTGTTGGCGAAGAGGATAGAGAAGTACGTCTGCTCCCATCGCTTTCTAATTGTGGCAGGTGATTCAGGGTTCAGAATTTTCAGGATGCTGACTCGGAATGTTCTGTCAAAGGTACAGCCGTGATACGAAGTGTATTCCAATACGGGGAGATGCAGAAGTTGTGATTGGGAGGAGTAGCGATGGTTGTTGAAACGGATTGTTAGTGGTGTTTGGGTTTCTCCAACATACAAGGCGGAACATAGGTTACAGAGTAGGAGGTAAATGAGGTCAGAAAATATGCAACTGCCGGAGTGTCGGAAAGAATACGTCTTTTAAGCGACAGGAGTTTGAAGGTCAGACTGGGATCAGAAATAAGACATGTTCTGAAGCGGAGTCTATTGCATGTTTGGTTTGCGGGGAGGGACCGGAATTGGTCGTTATGGTGAGAATTGTGTTGTGATTCAGAAGTCTGCGGTAGACTATTGTGGGACACGACGAGAAAACTGTTTCAGTTTCAGGTGACGCTGTGAGTATGGGTTGCGACAGTTTGAAGAGCTCTTGGAGGGCCTGAAGCCTGGGGTGGTACTAGATGAGAAGATTGGAGGCGAGTTAGGGTGATTTTTGGCACGGCCCAATTGTTTACGGGCGAGGTGATTGGGATATTGAAGTAGGTCATCAGCGGAACAGATGTGGGAGCCCCGGCTAGCAAGTGTGTATGGGGGAGAGCATTTGGTATGGTATGGATGTAAGCTATTTAAATTGATACATTGCCTACTGTCGCTAGTCATTTTGTAAGACAAATTTTGAAAAAAAAAAAAAAAAAAAAAAAAAAAA
>JAGDQP010000330.1:57545-91547 GCA_022664845.1 Lepisma saccharinum
CCCCCCCCCCCCCGGACACAGCGATTTCAATTTAAACCTGTCTCCACTAACACTATTTTTAAAGTACTCACAGGACTTGATGTTAAAAAAGGCTGTGGAATTGATGGTATTAATAATCGTGTATTACGACTTCTTGCTCCGTGGATATCAGAACCACTAACGGACATAATAAATCATTCTCTTCAGTTTGGTATAGTTCCTGACGCTTGGAAACATGCGGTGGTCACTCCCATATTCAAAGGAGGATCGCCAACTAGTATAAACAACTATAAGCCTATTTCTATAACACCAGCTCTTAGTAGAGTCCTTGAGAATGTGGTCGATAGTCAGTTAGAAGAACATTTAGAATGTAACAATCTCATAACCGAGAAACAGTATGGTTTTCGCAGGAACCGATCCACCGAACTATTGCTACTAGAATTAATCACGAAGTGGCGAAACATACTAGACGTTAAAGGAAAAAACTACATTGGTTTAATTTCCTTAGATATCAGCAAAGCATTTGATACCGTGCAACCTCATTTATTGTTGAAAAAATTATATGGCCAGTTCAATTTATCTAAAATAGCATGTAAATGGTTTCAAAGTTACCTACATAATAGAGTAATAAGTACGAAACTTGGTAATACTATTTCCAAATGTGTCGATATTCAAACTGGGGTACCACAGGGATCAATCCTTGGACCTAAACTGTTCAACTTATTCATTAATGATCTTGCACTATCTGTGAAAAATATGGAGGTTTACTTGTATGCTGATGATTGTCTCTTATTTTGCTACTCTAATTCTTTAGATCAATTAGCTCACACTATTGAAACAAACATTCCCTGCGTGCTTAACTGGTACAACGCAAATAATCTAAAAGTGAACACAGCAAAAACACAAGCATTAATCTTATCAACAGACAACTGCACACGTTCCGTAATTGACAGAGAACTTCAGATAGGAAACAATAAGATATCTAGAAGTGCTACATTGAAATATCTCTTGATTCGAAACTATCGCTTACGCAACATGTTAAAAAGATATGCTCCAATGCTGTGCGAAAATCAAGATTCTTCAGTACATAAGCAATTATCTACCTATCACTCACAGAGTAAAGTACTACACCTCGTATATTAGACCTATTCTTGAGCACTATGGTGTGGTTCTGTACGGAATCAACCAAACCAACATAAAAAATATTGAAAGGATGCAGAAATGGGCTATTCGGATAATGCGAAAAGCTCCGCTCTCACTCTCGACCTCCAAATGTAACGAATCAGTGTTGTTGCCTACCCTTGAATCCAGAAGGAAATACCTTTTCTTGGTGCAAGTGCACAAAGCTATTTATTCGGCACACCACCGAACACTAAGTGAATTCATCCCTATTTCCGACAATAAGTTTTATCGTAATTTGCGGTCTAACAAATCTAACAATGTTCACATTCCGAAGTGTAATAAGACAAATTATGGCATGAAATCATTTTCTTATTTGACGAGCAAAGTTTGGAACCAACTTCTAATTGGATTGAAAAACGAGGGAAAGCTAAATATTTTCAAAAGGAAAATCAGGGACGTAATATATGACTACTGAACAGTGCGCACGTTAGGCCATCATTCACTTACATAATCACTCATTGTATATAATCAGCCATTTCAACCTTGTAATCTTTCAACCATTCACTATTTACCCAAATGTATTTTTTGCTTCTTTTATCATGATTTTGTGTGTGTGTGTTTTGTTTTCCCATCACTGTGTTATACACTAACTACATATCATAAGCAGGGACATGTATATGGTACTGATTTTGTAACTTTTCTATATCTTTTTTATGCTTTGGAATATTATTTGTCTTATGTATGTTTTTTTTTTCTGTTACTGTAGGGCAGCAAGCTCTTCTATATGTAACCATTATTTATGTTAAAAGAATTGTATAGCTTAATGCAACCCTACACTAAACAATAAATAATAATAATATATATATATATATATATATATATATATATATATATATATATATAAAATGGTAAAACAGGAAGAAAAAAGGATACTTACATGGTAGATTCTTGACACAGCTGTACAATAACATCACATCACAATATAAAAGCAGTGCGTTTCGCAATCGCGTTTTCAACTGGTAGGAGAGGAAATGGAGAGAGCGGACAGTTGCGGGACTAGTGTTAAGGAAACGCCATATTGTCAGTGTGTGTGTGTGTATGAAGGGGGGGGGGGGGGAAGGACGCTGAAACTCCATCTACTCATGCAGTATGCGTATAAATGCAGGGAGTTTGATTATTCTTCCCTTTAGGCGGTATTTTCAACTGCATTTGCGGATCGTCCTTAACGTTCTTTCCTCTTCAATGTCTGCGTCATTGTAGTACACCTTGTGGACTATCAGATGACACCATTAGTTCGAAATCGACCGAAAATGGATTTTCATTCTTTTCCCCCTGACCCTGTATGTGTTCACATGTTCTTGTAACGTACGATGAATAATTAAGATAAAATAAAAATTCCTATTAGTGTACATATTTACGAACATGAGGAAAGTATTGTCATGGCACATGTAAACTCCTACTCAGCATCTGACGGATCTCTTAAATTGAAAATCCTACATACCTCTGCCTCCTGAGCAGGAGATACGCCACGAACCAATATCGTGGGTGAGTTACTAGGCTGAGCCTGAGATGGGTGTGTTAAGTTAATGGGTTGGTTTGCTGCCCTATTATTTTGTACTCAGAGTGTAATTAAACAGCTTACAAGCGACAGATCACTGACTACATAAGCAAAATATGGTGGTGGTTGACGAAGTGAAGAGGTTAGTTATTGACGAAAAGTTTGAGGTTGAGTTTATACCACCGAACCGTGGTTTTGCAAGTGCTTATGAAAATAGTAAGGCTCTTGCAAGTCATACCGAGCATTTTCATTTTCGGCATGTAATACTTTTACAAAGGAATATTACAGTAATATTTGTTTCTTCAGCTATCTTGTAGATTCGACTTGTATTTAGCTTTGCGAAAGTAAGAAATGCAATTTCTTGCTTCTGGTCAGCCCAATACCATACAACAACGTGACCACTAACTTAACGCAGCCTATGTCTTACCTTAGAATCACCCTAAAAAATATATAATGCAAAAAATACAAAGTTGGTAAACAGAAGGCGCTTTTATTTTCTTTACACACAATGAAGCTGCATAGTTACTTCATATAATCATCGAACTACATACAGAAGTCTTTAATCATTTACAAACTTCCTTTTTTTTTTTCACTAGTATGTCATGTTACAATACAATGATGAATTATACAGTAATACATCATTATCAGAGAAATAAAAGAGCTTTAGGAATCTGAAGCTGCTGCCACTGCTACTGTGGTATCACTCATAACACAACTACTGTTAAACGACTACGGAGCACAAAAATCCAGCTCACAACAAGCCTGAATAAACTGTCCACATCAAGGGGATAGTTAAAACAAAAAAAAAAACTTCAAAATATTCACACCTATACACGTTAGTTCACATATTTGTACCATCAGATCTTAACTACATCACTTTCTCTTCTAAAAAATATCTCTCACCTTGTTTAATACGACTTTAATATTATCTCACGCACTCTTCACACTTTTTAGTTTAGAATTGTCCAGTATTTCTTTACAAATTTTTATCTCCACACTAGAGATACAGCTAATGTCAGAAAGAAAAGGTTTCCTATGAAAAAAAAAATCAAACCAACTATATATACATACATACGCACATACAAACATAGTAATGTATAACAATAATAATCTAATTTTTTTCTTGTTCTAACAGATGTGAGGTCTACTTCCTACGTTATAAAGATTTACCAAAACATGATATCCACACATGAAGCACATATTTCTATCAAACATGTTAAGATATACATATAGGTACATACTTCAGTAATTCTGTTATAAATCGTCATATTTACACTTCATACAAAATGTATATTTAAGTAAATGTTGGCATAAAATGGAAACACAATGCGATGGTTTCTTTTTTTTTTTTAAACGATTTCCTTGATTTAACAAAATACAGAATTCTTAGTCCTATTGTATTCTTCTTTTATGTCACAAATAAATGGCACAATACAAGCATTTAATTCCCGACTTGTCATATGTGAAATGACTAGAATAAAATTTACGGGAATTTTTCGTACCGTTTTTTAAGTGTGTGCCTACAGTCGAACAAATTACCGATTCTTTACTAGGCACACGTTACTAAGTGAAGACTGTTTAAATTATCTACAACCCTACTACTTTGTTTGAATACACTTGGTTTCGTAACGTACATAAATATATATGAGATTTACATAAATACAGGGCACAATCCGAAGCGACTCCAATTCACAAAGAAAACAGTTTTTACTGTAATATGTGATTACTTTTTACATACACATATGTGAACATAACTGCAAAATACTTTTTTAAAGTAAATTTCTATATTCTACAATGCTCAATACACAGTTCAGGAAGAAGCTACGCAAACCAATGAATAATTACTCTACGTTAAATTAATACCTTCACCGCACCTGAAAACGAAATGACGTAATATAAGCAACAAAGAAGTCAACATGAAGCACAATCCTCTGCAATACACGCTACAGAGAAAACTGTATCATGTTTAATATTATTATGTACCCTTTTTAATTTTACTTTTATATCGTATTGTCCTCTATTAATGTAAGAAAACAAGTTTCTCGCGATGCACTTTTCGCCCTCCTTCGGAGAGCATCGTCAGGCCAATAATGAATTTTATTGTGAGGAAATGTAAGATTTTGAGTAATTAATTAATTCAACACTTGGGTTCTTGAAACCTCGGTAACTGCTAAGAGGTGCTCAAAATGCACCCGCGAAGGACACATCCGACCGTTCTTAAGTTTAATAAAGAGAGAGAGAAAGAACCTTGCTTGCTTTCACACCACACCGTTATCAGTTATTTATTGGGTCGCATCTATCACTGTTTACCACAATTGAATATGTCCTTCTGGGTCCTTAGCGTTGCTTATCGATTCTCTCAGAAAAGCCCAAAGGGTGTAAATATTATAGCTCTCATCAGGAATTTTAGTTTGATATTGCTCTGTGTCACAATCCTTTCAAGTAACCACATAAAAATATACGCATACTTTGACAATGTAATCAGTTGTGCAGTTATAACATTCGATTCAACTTTGGTTCCCATAATATAATGAAGTAATTTGTACAAAAGATACAATGATATTGTATTATGTAACAACGCAAGAACGTTTAGGTTTTACGGAGGCTGGCAACAAACGCTACACATTTTGTGCTATTATTATTCACCACAGTGGGAGTAAAAAACAGTATAACAGACTAGTTTATATAAATTCTTCCTGCGTTATTTAATATCGTATAGAAATAAAATCGCACCTCTTGAAAAACTGAACCACCACCTTACCTGTGGGTGTGCAGTTGACCATAAGACCACTGCAAAGCGATCATTTTCTTTCCGTACACTTCAATATGCAGTATGCATCCAGCCCATGAAGAAATGTTGGTATGATATACCAGCAAGCAAGATTTTAGTATCTCACCATGATTTCCAATGCACTTTTGTAATAGAAATTATGAAGTAAGTTATTGCAAACTCGTATGATTCCCCGAAATCGGACACGTGGAGACTGTACAAAGTGCATATAAAAATACCAAAACGAAAATCACTGGTTCCCGGTTCATTACAAAACTGGAAATATCCTCTTCTTGTAAAATCGAAAGAAAATCTTAAAAACGCCTATCCTAAAGCAACAGAAGCCAACGTAAACTGCGCTTCGCACAGGCACTTAGTGTGCCCTTAGAAAGAAGACAAGTGACTCATATTTAACTGCTAAAATAGCCAAGGTTAGTCTGGATATAAGGCAGAACCTTCAATATTTCACACAGTGTATATAAGGATTTAATTTCTTCCTTACAAATTATTCGCGGAAGACAAATAGAATTTTTGAACTCATTTGTTATATATACGAAGTAGCAAATGTCTTTTTACACCATATTAAGTAGAAATATGAGAATAGTAATGTTGCCTTGCGCAATACTACTACAGAAAACGTATTCGTAAGGTATTAACAACATCTACTTTCCATTTAAATACATATAACGCTAGTTTTTCTTCCAAAGACGCAATAAAAATGTTGAGTGTCAGATCTTAACTCATCTTTTTTTAACTTTTAATTTAAAACCCTTATATTTTTTCGCTGAGCTTGCAGAAATCACACGTATATGAGCATATCCAACCAAATAATTGTCATCAAATTGTAAAATAATAAAATCACTCTCGAATACAGTTGCTGGAAATTGATTCTTTAACTTTCTCAAACGATCTACAAGTTCGCTTTGCGAGATGAAATGGATAATTTTGCACTAATAGAAAGGAAGACATTCCACTGCACAGTTTCTTAGTACGTAAACCCGTACCATCATAATTAGAAAACTTTTAAGTAGATGCTTTTGGCACTTTCAAAATTTCTTGACCATAACGAGAGTAGATAATCGTGTGACGACTACCCGTGATTGATTTACATGCTGCACTACTGCAGTACCACTTGTAATGGTTTCACTTATAATCAACTTGGAAACTTCCTAGAAATAAGAATGCAAGTTTCAATAATAAGTTGACAACAATACACACGGAATTAAATGAAAAATGTACTTCAAATTGAATTTGTAATGTACATCGTGCCGATGTACAAGTATCATTTGAACGAAGCTGGGTCACTCACTATATTGGCTTCCTTCATCACACCATATAACTATTTGCTGTACTAAGCTTTATCTACTATTTTTAAAAATGGCTCGATAACTTGAACACTTATAAAGCACGTAATATATATTATCATGAATAACGAAATTAAATTTTTTTTCTTGTTGTTGAGCTCTCTGAATATAAATTTGCTTTTTATCAGGTATAAAAGGAAAACAAAGTCTCGTTTGAAAAAAAAACACTAATATAGAAAGAAGTTCTTCCTACTCTGAAAGAAATATTACTTCCTGACTTTAGTTAATTTTACTTCCATCATTTTACCTGCAATACTTAACATGCAATCACACAATCTTGCTACCGCTTACTTTAATTCACTCATTGACGTGTCGCCATCTACTTACAGATTTTGTTACAAATCATTATAAAGGAAGTGGGAAGAAAATAAAGCTATCACTGACTTAACCGGCTTCTCAGGTATCATGAAGTACTACCCGTTTATTATTTATCAACTTTCAAAGCGCAGAGTTGCGAGGCAAGAGGAAACTCTTTTGTCTAGTCCTTTGTCCTGCTTACAGAATGCAGCCAAGCACTGCTTAAGAATTCTGTCATCTAGTATCCTGTTGTACGGTCAGGCATATATCTAGAAGTTGATTTTTCCACGGGCTTCCGGGCGGGCAAGGTGTATTTGGTTATGAAATGTGTATTAAATATAGATAATTACGCCTAAAATTATACTGATTCTGCCTAAATCCATCCCTATGTACAGTATTATACATAAAAGTAACATACTCAAGAAGCTATCCATCAAATAATTGTGGAATCTTATCCTTTAAAAACAATACCAAAAATAACTTAATCGTAAAATGGCAAGAGAAGCCAACAATCTTGCGTAGGTAATCCAAATACACTTATCACAATAGATTATGAGCTACAGCAACACTGCATGCTACTGTGTGGGCGTCTAGTTGTCAACACTACTACACAACTTCTATTCTGTGCTAAACGCAGCTCCTCTCTTTCCATGTTGAACCAGTCTGTTCGTAGTATGAGGGAGTTCAGAAGTAATCAAGAAGTGTATAGATATTATGTTCATTTAAAGATTTTATTACGACTTGGACATGAGAATTTGTGGAGTGTGTAAGAGTACCTTTTTGAGGTTTCTCATCGTTTTTTGTGCAGATTATTTTCGCATCAAGGGGAGCGTAGGAATTTCTGACGAGCATAAGAGGTTGTAGGGGGTCTGGCAAAAACTCTTGTGTTTATTTGTATGGCAGAGAATGCTTCTGATATACTAGAATGAAAGTGGTCTTAATCATTGCAGATGACAACTGAAATGATCAGTTTTAAGTTAATGATTGTCCACATTACATATGATATGCAATTATTTATTACTGATCCAAATACCATGCAATGGTAAGTGTTTTGTTTGTATTTACAATCACGATTTTACTATTCATTTATAACCGATACTTTCACCCTAAAGAATTATTGTATGCACTGGTTTGCTTCATTTTTCAGACGTCTCAAACACCATCTTTTTCACAGTACCGTCAAGAACACACTGTTCGAAACGTAGAGAACACATATTTTTACACGACAGAAAACCAGACTTACGTAAGTTATTACTGAATTGTTTACAAGCAGACACAAACACTGCTTTTGTTGCCGTTGCAGCTGTCAACAAGAGTGCTGCTCATTACAAATAATGAAAGATATATTTCTTAAAACTTGTTATGTATACTCGGAAAATATTCTTAGGATTTCCTTGTGTCAAGTTTGTATTGAAAACAAGTTTTTTTCTGTAAATATACCATACATATTCTCTGGTCAGCTAATGTGAAAATAACTAACCTGAATTTTAGACTGATGAGAAAATTGCCTTTTAAGACAACAACAGACCAGTTCTGCTCATACCATTTTGGCACAAGCAAAATTAATTGTAGTAACAACAGATAAAGAATACAATTAAAAAGTACATAATTAACTCAAAGATCTTTATCAAGTACAATCATGTCTTCGTTTTTTTTCGAAAACTTCTAAAAAGTAGTTACATATCTCAATTTTCCTGTTAAAGTCAATATTATTTATATATATACTAAGTATATATAACTTTTGATAAAATTACACACACCATGATGTAACGAGCACAATAAATCTAATTTTCATACAATTTCATTTTCTTTAAAAACACATGTTACCAAAATCATATCCAGAAATGTACAAATATATTATTAAAGTTTTCCTGTTACTTTCGTGTGACTAATTTTGTTTCATGTGCAATTAGCTTAAATAAATGTACCTGAGAATAAATTCACATATCTATTTTTTTCTTACATCACTCAAAACTACGCATCTACAATGTGCGTACTATGTCTATCATCTGCAGTTCATTAGAAGCAAGCCTGTTTGGTCAGCATCCTTGGGCTTTCTCGCCAAAATATTATAACACAATTAGATTTCTACATTGTACCCTAAACTTATTTAAAGCGCTCTTTGACCTAAGATGATCTATTTACGTGGTGTATAAAATAGGTTCCACTTGAGGCAGGTATTTACGCTCCCCCAGAAACCAATACCAGCTTCACTATCTAAAGGAAAGACGAAACTTAACTAGGAAGTTGTGTAAGAAAATAAAATGGAAAAGAAAACGCAGTAATGTGTCTAACTGCAATGTGAAGTTAATTCATGTTGGTATCTTTTGTCTGAAGTCTATGTTAATTTAAAATAGTGTTTTAATTGAGAACGGTACAAAGAGCTTCTGAAGAAAGATAGCTTCTTCTAAATGGCAAGTTAACTGTTGATCTACCAATTCGCTTTTGTAACGATAAACGGTACGAGAAATAAAAAAGTGTTTCCTCTAGAAGTTCTCCAAATTTTCGTGTTTGTTTCAACGAAAGAAATATCCACCCGTTTCTATTTAAAATTTTGAATTGAAGCCAGGTTAAGAGAGTGGACAGGTCATGAAGGCGGGAAAATAAATAAAGGGTACGGAGAAAACACCAAATGGCGAAGGAAGTCGGGAAGTAACTACGAGTCAGTGAGAGGCTTCCTAAAGGAATAAGAGGGTAATAAAATCAGCACGGGAGAGAATAATAATAAAGATGAAGGGAAGTGTAATGAAAAATAAAGAATACTTAAAAGTAATGAAAATAAAAATAATTAAAACAGAAGGATATAGAGGAGGGAGGATTTACTCAATACATAAACATGGCAACTGTAATAAACCCCACTATCCTATTTTTGATACCAGTCTGACCTTCACACATCCGGTCACTCACTCCCATACTCTTACCCACATTCCGGCAACTGCACTTCTTGCTGCAACCTTATCTACCCCTTACTCTCGAACCTATATTCCGTCTTCTACGTTAGAGAAACCCAAACACCTC
Source organism: Lepisma saccharinum (assembly GCA_022664845.1). NCBI lineage: Eukaryota > Metazoa > Arthropoda > Insecta > Zygentoma > Lepismatidae > Lepisma > Lepisma saccharinum. Next base: position 67,654 of record JAGDQP010000330.1, read on the forward strand.
TAACCATCTGCTTCAACAACCATCGTTACTACTCTAAATCACAACTCGTGTTCCCATACCTGACCACACTTCACATTACGGCCGTGCATTTCATGTTTCTGAAAATTCTCTGATTCACTTTGCCACAGTTAGAAATAGATGAGAGCTGACGTACATATCTATTCTCTCCGCCAACTATCAAACCCGGCCATAACTGCATGCAATTTTCTGCACCACCAGTTCATCGTCTTCTTCTGTGTTTCCTTCTATTTTTATTACTCCCCATTTTATTTTGCTTCATCTATATTTTCCCGCTGATTCTGTACTCTCTCAATTCTTTAGGAAGCCTCACACAAATTCCTGCGCCATTTAGTATTTTCTCCAGTCTCTCTACCTAGTTTCCCACCTCCATGAGATGGCTTCAGTTCGTAACATGGCCGGTCCTAAGCACCCCTTCTCTGTCCGTTTAAACTCCAACTATGTGACCACGCCTCGATCGAAACGTTGTAGCAGTTTTACTGGGTTCATGAAGTTCCCGTTCACATGTTGATTGTTATATGAAAGTATCTTGTATATAGCGGAAATTCCTCTTGTTCATAACTTTTACTCTGTCTATGAAAGAAGAAACGATAGGAAATGATACTAAAGCTAATTAATATAAGGTACCATCCCGGTGACTGAGGGAAGCCACTGAAAAGCTATCAGTATGGCTAGGGCTTGAACCTCCACCGCGTATAGTACCGATCGCAGAGGAAGGTTTTATCCTATTGTTTGTATGCACACTGACAAAGAAACATAGTATAATAAGCATACAGAATCCCTATTTAAAGAGAATAAAAAGTTAAGAAGACGCATTAAATGCTTATCCACAGCCTTTCCGACAGTTTGTATGGTATTAGGAACTTCTCAAATTAACTTAGGTTTATTGTTCTTAATTGCTTTAAATAAACAGATTGTAACATATGTATGAGCTGTAATAAAACATTATGGCCCGTATTAAGTTTTCTCACACATAGTTTGGTATCTTTATCCCCACTCAAAGAATTTTTAAGTATCCACGTAAACGCCTAATGCATACTTGGTTTTATTTATGTGCAAAAGAAGTACCACACAAAACTGCTCCATATTTTATACTTGTTAATACGAAATAACAACGGAAACACTTAACAAGTGTGATAAAGCACACTAATAAACACAGTAAGGTCGACCACAAATACTATCCGTTCTTCTTCTAATTATACTGCACAAATTCAGCGGTTTTACGAATTAGTACGTTTCGTTTAAATATGATTAAAAAAAAAAAACTTTCAAACCCTCAACAACGAATTTTTCTACGCCTTAAAAGCTATAACATAAATAAATATGATATTAATACAAAATATACGTATAACTCTATTCACTAGAAATAAGAACATATCCATATTTGAAATTTTATTACTGGGATTGGCACACATTACATATAAAGCTATTTGAATATCTAATTAAATCAATAGAATTTTAGACTTATTTACGCTCTCAAATATTGATCTTTATATTTTCTGTTTAGGTTCTTACAGGCTAAAATGTATATCTGACTCAGTTTGAGCTTTCGTCTTGAAGGGCGCACAGAAATTAGAGATTCTCAGATGCGGAGGATTTCAAGTCTTGCCTTAATAGAAGCTGAACTTCGAGAAAATATGACAAAATCTGACATACTATGTGTGATACAAAATAAGTACTAAACTGAAACAAAATGGCTGGTTTAACATGTTGTTTTGTTTCAAATGTATGTCTTCTTTCCACATTCCAAGAAACAATGTTTTGGTGATTACGTACTTGAAAGGCAAGCAACAAGTCTTTCATGGAACTTTACCCAGTTAGCACAACAAAATCAAAAATATTTGACCCAAAAATACTCTTCGTACATTCTAAGATTATGTATCTTGACTGTTGTTTACAGCTAAGTGCTAACCACTATTTTCGAATTTGATATGTGCGTTAATAAAGAAATTGTCGTAATACTCGTAATTGTGTCCTGCACTACGTTAACGAAAGATAAAACACACAAATACAAACACTATGAAGACTTAGCGTGACGATTATTACCAGCCTACTTATGTCCGCTATACACTTCACGTCTGTTAATTTAACACATTACAGTAAAACTTCACTAAATCTATACAGTTATTTCACTGAGTATGTTACCCGTGAGTAACCTGATTACTAATTTGCTTACATCTAATTCCATATGTAACTGCTATTGAACAACATATAAGTTAATCTTCTACCCATTTTGTTCATGGTCTGCTAGTCTCTTGTTTTATTACGAAAATTAAAAGTATTTTAGTGACAACTTAGCAAGAAGACCGCACACTGAGAAGATGGTTTGCACGAACCAAGGTAAGATGACGTAAGTATTTTCGTAAAAGAAAATTTAAAAGGTCTGATTATCATTCTAATTTTGTTTTAGAAAATGACATCCACGTTGTCTCAGTAGTCATACTGTTCACCTACGATACACAGCTACTTGGGAGTACTGTACCTTATGTTAACAGTATTTATCATAATTGTATCATCACTGTACTGTACATCTTGCTGCAAAATTTACAAAGTACAGAAGAGTGAAGCAAACAAGTTAGCTTACCTTTTCTATAACTTATTAAAGTTAGTATTCTATCAAACAACCAACGCAAGAGCTTCAGAGCTTTTCAATAATTATCCTTCTTTTAACAATAGCATAACAAAAAACGAACAGAATCAAGTATGAAGTATATGCGTAGTTTATTATTAACGAACCTGTGAGCTTTTAAGGACGGGGCCTATAGTTTTTGCTAAAGTAGACTCAGAACCATTAGGTTCAGTAGATATCCATCGGGTTAAACCGAGACACGCGCAAAAGCGATCGTGTTTATTATTCGGCCAACATAGTGTTACTAAAGAGGACGAGTCGGGACAGAAAAGCTGGAACCGAAGAAACAGGTTCACTTCTTAAGTTTAAGGGAATTTTATAGTGAAACTTTTTAGACATTTGTTTTCTACTTTTTGTGTTTTTGAGAGGGTAGTTTAGGTTTATCTATTTTGGTTTATATTGTCCGTAGTCATGGGAATGATTATTTATGGTCTTTGGTTGTACTACAATGTTAAAATATTTATTATTTATTTATAGTGTTTTTAATTCCTTTAGCATTTATGAGAAAAATGTGAAGAGTTGTGCAAAATCTTTTATTTGTTATTTTTTTTCTTGTTAATTATTAATTGTGTGAGATTTTATCCTCGCCACCAGTCATCTAAAGAAAATGTCAATTAGTCAAATTTGACTCGGGTTAAAATTAACCTACCGTTCATGACGATTTAACTTATCCCGTTACCTTTCTCGCCTTTCCTTGTGAACATGCCTTGGTCCTTATTTATAAATACGTGTAAGGGATTTATTCCTTGCTAACTATCCAGTACCGTAAACAAGTAAGTACTTCATTTTCGAAACTAAAGAACTGGCCTTTCAAACTTAATACAGATCCCACCGCGAACATCCATATTCCATTCGGAATTCAAACTCAGTATCATATCAGTTCACACCTACCGTTCTACACAAGTATTTGATATTCCAACAAGAATTTTCTAATTACCTCAGGCACGTATGAACTAGACTGAACTACAATCCATCCTCGTAATCATCGATTTAGTAATCAAATATAAGATAAAAAGCACGACTAATTTGGCTACACTATTTAATAACTTCATCTCGTACAATTTAGAAGGTTGAAGAAAGTTTTACGAAAGATGAAGCAACCCTGAATGGACGATTGTCTTACAAATCAGCTGAGAAAACAAAATGGCTGACCTATGAGAGATGGATGTTGATGTACTGTTGCCACAGCGTGATATCAGTCGGTATAAAAGTATCCTTTAAAAGCTTTATATTGATATTGGCCAGTCTACGAACTTTGGACTTCGGCCCGTCACGATTCGCTTTTAGCTGTTAAAATCCACACCCATGTCGAGACTCGAACCCGGGACCTTCGATCCGATGGTCTACCGCCGCAGACCGCTCTACCACCTGGCCGGCATAAAAGTATCCTATCCACCTGTTTTGGTCTTCCTTGATTTCATGATTTTCTTTTGTACGTTGGTACCATCCCGAGAAATGAGAATAAGCAGTAACCAGTTTTGGCCTATCTGCTTTAAATAATCTGTTTTAGCTGCTAGAACCTTTTTAATTTGCAAATATTAAGATGAAGAAATTAATCCATATGTTATATTTAATATTTTCCGGGTGTTCTGATGCTTCATGAATATATTGTTAACTTTCAGTATACTGTAATTTGGAACACCTAATTTTTTCTGTATATACGTAAATGCGGTAAATCTAACAAGTTAACACTATCGTTTAACTTCTTTGCTAAATCTAATGAATGGGTTAATGCTATTAAGCTCGTCTTCAAAAAAAAGTTTCTCTTCTCTGTATAAAATAAGTGTATCATCAACATATCAGTAGTATCTGATTTGTTTTAGCTTTGGTTCATTTAAAATGGTTTCGAAATCAGTCATTACTATATCGGACATGATGGAGGATAAACGACTTCCCATTGAAACACCACTATTGTGCTTATAATATTTTTCTTCAAATTGGAACACATTATTGTTTAAACATAGCTGAATTAGTTGTATAAATTCCAAAATCTCGATTTAGGTATATTTTAAGTTGGAAGCCCTCTGTGCATGAATCTCAATTGAAATAAAATCGTTTACTATGTCAATTGACGCGAGTTTTATTTTCTCAGCATTAACGAGTCAAGTAATGAACAATTCACTCGCTAATCTTACGAAGGTGTGTTTCACATCAGCAACAAGCTGCGGCAACACTGCATTCACATCCGTTCTCACAATCAGTCATTGAACTTTCTCACTTGATTTGCATAAGGTGTCCACTCAGGTAGCCTTCATCTTTTTCTAAAACGTACTTCAAGGTTCTAAATTGTACGAGATGAAGCTATTCAATTGCATAGCGAAATTAGTGCTTTTTATCGCACAGAGTTAAATTACGCGAATGGATACTACGATTGTTGGTGATATAAGTCTACGATTTGGTCCTTGTGACGAGACAATGTATACGAGGTACGAACTACACTATACCGATGTATACTACTCGGTAGAAAAACATCAGTACTCCGTGTATCTTACATGGTCCCACATAGGCAAGTTATCACCGTGGAGAGATGTTCTTAGCTCTCAGCATTTTTTTTTTAAAGCAGTACTGTTTACTCTTTCGTATGTTCAATTTTATTTCTCTCAACCAATTTTACACATTGCACTTAATAAATAAATGAAATAAGAAAATGCATTATGAATCATCGATACATTACTGTATGGAACCAACTATTTCAAGAAAACTTTCCGCGTAGAAGCAAGATTTGTGCAAATACCTCCAACACTGTGCGGTACAACTGCATATACAATAGCAAAGACCAAAAGTTTTAAGACATTTCCAACACATCTCTTGGACCTAAATGAAAACTAAATACACAATGGTACCGCCACAGAAGATCAAGTCTTATGCAGAAAACACGTGTCGCTGTCTTAACAGAAAGAAATATACAGACGGTAAATAATGTTTAGCGGCTCGCCACGAGAAGTAAAATAGCACGTATTGGTGAACGTAAAAAGCTTGCCCTTCCCCGAAAAAAATGGTGTAGAAATTCATCACTAGAGGTTGTTTCTCTGTGGTCTGGTTTGTACAATACGATGGCAGCACCTTAACTGAGTTATCAACATACAGATATTGCTATCTCTTGGTACAATCCAGGTATAACAAGATCGTAGCGACGCGTATTTTTAAGACTGAACTTTACAATCTAGTTACTCTAAGTAAACCGCTATTACCGGAAACTTATTTAGTTGCAGAAGCATCGCTCATATGATACTTTCCATGGACTCCTAAAGAAACTTCTTGTGCGAAAGACTTCCCATAAACAGTGTAAGTGAAAGCTTTTTCACCGGTGTGATGTCTTCCGTAGGCATCCACAGTGTTCTTCCGAAAGAACGCTTTGCCGCAAATCTCTAACTCATACAGTTTTCTCTTCGTGTGTACCCTCGTGTGAACAATCAGCTAGCCCTTATTGGTGCAACACTTGTCCTATCGAGAAAATATGCGTAGAAATTAATCAGTAGATGGTTTCTCTCTGGCCTGGCTTGTACAAAAAGATTGCAGCACTTTTAACTTAGTTACGAACATATAACACGTGTTGCCATCTCTTGGTACAATCCAGGTATTACAAGATCGCAGCGACACGTATTTTTAAGTTTGAAATTATTCTACAATAAACCGCCACTACCAAAAAATTATGTAGTTGTAGAAGCATCACTCATATGATGCTTTCCGTGCACTTTTAAAGAAACTTTTTGTGCAAACGATTTTCCACAGACAGTGCAAGTAAAAGGTTTTTCACCAGTGTGATGTCTTCCGTGGGCATCCAAAGTGTTCTTCTGAGAGAACGCTTTGCCGCAAATCTCGCACTCATATGGCTTTTCCTTGGTATGTACCCTCGTGTGAACAATCAGCGAGCCCTTATTGGTGAAACACTTTCCGCAAATCGTACAGTTATATGGCTTTTCCCCAGTGTGCAAACGCGCGTGGCATTTAAGAGCGGATTTTTGTGAAAACGATTTCGAACACACAGTGCAGTTGTATGGCTTTTCACCTGTATGTGTTCTCACGTGCACAACGAGTGTTCCATTATGCCGAAACGCTCTTCCGCAAACATTGCAAGCATAAGGTCTATTGCCCGACTGACACTTATGGAGATCATGCGCCACTTTGTCCCTAAACGACATCCCGCACACTGCACATATAAATTGACTATTACCTTTACGATAAAACCCTCGCTGGCCTCCCTGTGGCGCCACTGCATTGATCTTACTGGCAAAACTAGGACCACACTCCACGTAACCACCTTCGATTCTGTCTTTTGTATGTGTGTTCAAATGAGAATCCCAACACAGTTTGTCCGGGAATGATTTCCCACACACGTAACAAATATACGGATTTTCCGTGTGTGAGCCACAGTGCTCGTCCAGTTCTTCCTTGGATGAACACTTTTTACCACATATTCTACACATAAACATATTTTTCGTATGAACGCGAACGTGTGCGCTAAACGCACCTTTATCGGCAAATGATTTCCCACAGATATTACATAGGTAAGTGTCGTGATGCTGTTTATTTCCATCGGCTGCTGTTGCACCACTGCTGGAGGGGACTTTGAAATTGTCAACACAAGGTCCTACTCTTTGATCTGGAAAAGCTACTGGCCCAGTCATTGGCTGAGTGAAATCAGTTTGGCATGTAGTAGAAGACTCGACATTATTTCTGAAATTATAAAATACATGTTAACTGCCACACTTCATACAAAAATACGATTACATCGATTTAACAGCAATTGTTTTCTACCTTATGAACTTAGTTATATACAATAATTGCGCTTGAAATCACACACAGAGAACTAAAACGCTATTTAACCTTTTTACAGTTCATTAAAAAGTACTCACACACACGTAGGGTAGTAACGTAATGCACTTTCTAGCAGATTATAAACTCGTTTGCGCCAAGTCGCTATCTCAAACAGACTCTCTGTACCGAACAGACTGTTCGGTATACCGACTCTGTATATATTGTGTTTTAAGAAATGCGTGGTTGCATCAGAATAAGGAATAAGAACTACATAACGTTCAACGAACGTTTTGTCTACTAGTAACAGTGGAGATTGCCAGGTTCAATGACAATGTTAACGTTTATCATTTTTACTTATTCAGAGATTTTTTGTGAACAGGTTACTTCCTTTGATAAATTCCTTGAGCATCAATTGTACAATTCTGGAATATGAATTTTTGGATACAGCAGATTTAAAGTCATTGCCGATAGCTTGCCGCAGAATTTCTGCTGTTAGTGGTACTGGAAATCTGAAGCTCTACAATTCAATTTCCCACACTTTTGGCAGTCTGTAACTTCGAAACACGGTAGTCTCTCGACGTTTGGACGTTTGTGGGTGCATTACGTTGCCACCCTATACATACATAGATATTTGAAGGAAACAACTCTTCCCAGAAAACCTGCAAAAAATGATTAGTGTTCACAGTCTAAGATTTATAATGTGATGACAAATAGGACAATTATGTATATTTATTATGACGTATGTTTGTTGAACACAGAATTGTTTGGTAACAAACCAGAAGAGGAAAACTGAGTTCATATAGATATATATCCGCTTATTGAAGTCAAAAAGACCTTAAACATGGAAACATTTACATAATATTAATGACGAGAAAGTATAAGCACATGGATGCTCCACTGAAATGTATCTATTATTTATAGTAGTTTATTGCCATAGAAGTGTATTTTCTTTAGAAGATAAATATCTAACAGATATTATTGTTCTATTATTATACTGTATGTTTTACAAGGAACACAAGCAATACTATGTTTGAATAATAATATCATCGAATTACAGCGATCATGGAGTTTGCTTCAGCGGACATGGCCATACAGCGATTGCAAAATACGCACATACCGTTATGAACATACTACTGAAAATGAAGGAACATGCATTGTTAGGACACTACTATAATAAAACAAGAATGTACAGAGTGTATCATAATAATATCATACTGACAATGGAGTACACATGTTAAAACAGTACTTGGAGGCTGGTTTTAACGCTGTTTCAGGACAGGATAGCCAGCGCCAAGACCAACCCATGTTAATTCCCGGTGATAATCCGAAGTCCGGAATGTTAAACAATGAACCATAGTGCTGAGTATAATAGGTGGTGTTAATTTATCAAAGCAAGGAGGTAATCCATAATACACAAATAGTTCCTTCGAAACACATTAAGTGTTGGGAACATAACTGTTATAATTTTCGATTTAACACGCTGAAATAATTGAAAATTATTAAATGCTTTCTTGACAGGGCAAGCAGAAGGAATCAAGCATATACATATTTGTAAATCTGTATCTCGAAGAATTGTCAAATTCTATTACTAAAACAACTGCATATATTAAGTTGTTCTCTCAAAGCAATTACTTTAGTGTTTATGCAACATATCATTGAATAAATTAGTTGCAACAATATAAAAAGAGTTGCTTGAAAGCCTGTATAAATTGAAAAGGAAGTTATTCTACGCTTACGCCAGAAAAAAAGGCGATAATGTTCCTCTGCTAATTGTCTGCTGGATGTTTGGTAACTCCTCTCAAGCAGTGTTGGTATGTGTATTGATTTAACCTACCTTCAATATTTGATGGACGTTAATTATGTTTTTTAAATCATTCATCTCTGTTTCTCATATCAAAAGAAATAGAAGGAAGACTTAACAAAGTGCGAAATCGCTTGAAATTAAATTCCACGGTGGCAGGAATTTGAATAAATCTTGGTTGAAGGGTTAGGCTGAGTAGAGCCATAGCGTAAGGTAATTATGAAACGTGCAGTCAGTTTGAGTTATGGCATTAAATTTATTATGAGATCCTGATAATTAATTTATGATTAAAAGCACAAAACTCTAAAAAAAACTGTAGATTAATGAATTAATTGTATTAAAGAAATTGCCAAAAATGAGAAACGTAAGTTGCGAAAAAAGTATATTAAGAAAATAACGTCAGATACTCTGAACTCTACTATCCCCTGTTGAACGTCTTACTGACAGGTATCATGGGAATACGGGTTCAAAAATGATCGAAAATTGTTGCGTGCAAGATAAAATAACATCAGCTGCATACCATCCCAAGACATTATCGCTATCTTACCCATGGCGAAAATTCCTGATTATATACGTCTAAATACACGTTACCGTTTCAAGCGTGGCCTAGGCCTGGTTCTGGTGACTGAAGTAGGTCAAATGTTTAATGTTCTTGCATTTTCTATGTCATAATAGGCTTAGTCCTACAAAATGAACAAGGTTCTAAGCATGAAAAAGAGATGTCAATCTAATTTTGACACGTTGGCTCGTCATAAAAGACGTAGGCTAATTTCAGAAGAAAGGCTGAACTTTTTAGCCATGTGTAGGTGTTTAAATAGTAGATCTCATTTAAAATTTCATCTTAAATAATTGATTTCGTTATGTTAAAGGACTTCTTACTAAACTACAGAGTAACTTTTAAAATATATATCCGTTTCCAAAATTGTATCATAGCTTTAAACTATAAAATAAGTCAGACATGTGTAATCTCATAATTGGATTCTTTTATTTTTTCAGTTACACATTTCCAGAGCTTGAAAAAATAAGTGTCTCATTATTACACCAAACTGTCTCATTATTACACATTAGATGTTCGGAGTGTAATTATGAGACTTATTTTTAAACATTTCTTGTTGGTTACTTTATTGCAGAGTGTTTGTGCAGAAAATTGATAACATTTGGTTAATCAAAACACACTTGGTCATATTTTCCGTAGCGTAACAACAGAAAAATGTATAGCGAGGTATTTTTTTAAAAAAAGTGTCTAATAATTACCCAAAGTCCCCTACATTTTCTAAGAACATCTGTAAAAACTACCCATAATTCGCGACAACTTTAAACAACTTGGGAGAGGGTAGTAAGTAATCCTTAAACCTACAACCATTATATTTTACAAGGTAACCAAAAAAGTGTTTGCCGTTTTTGACGTCCCATTAATCATGCGCTCTGAGAGGAAACGAAATGACGCACGTGCCTGCCAAGCGATCTGACCATCGACCTTTAGTAATACAGGCACGGTGCTCACACACAGCAGTCATAGCTTGTTCAGTGTAAAAGAGAAATGGAGGTATCGAAGCAGCTTTTCCGCGTGTGTTTGTTGTATGTCTTAAAAGTGTGTCTGTCAGGTGCCGCATCAAGTCGCCGCATATGCCAGGCATTTGGTGAGAATACTGTGAACGAACGCATCGCCAGGCATTGGTTCCAGAAATTCCGTTTGGGAGATGTGAGCCTTGAGGATGAACCTCGCAGTGGACAACAACAAGTGTTGGATGACGAGGCCCTGAAAGCAGCCATCGAGGAGGACTGTGGTCTAACGTGTGATGAACTTGCAGAAAAGTTCCATGTTTTCGCTGAAACAGTCAGACTGCACCTGCATGGGATAGGGAAGTCATACAGGTTAAGCAAGTGGGTACCCCACACATTGTGCAGCCAACAAGGAACAAGTGAGTTCTTGCTCACTCGCCACCTCAACACACCCATATTTGATCACTTGCTCACTGGTGACGAAAAGTGGGTTCTCTATGACACTCCCAAGCGTACCAGACATTGGTTGTCGCCACATGACCCTGTTCCTCACACCTCAAGACCACCTTTGCACCAACGAAAGGTTATGCTCTCTGTATGGTGGACCTCTCGCCAAGTGGTGCATTATGAGCTCCTTCCACCTGGTCAGACCATCACTTCTGACCTCTACTCACAGCAGTTGCAAAGGGTGCACCGTGCATTACAGTAGAAAGAGCCGGCATTAGTAAATCGCAAGGGTGTGCTGGTCCTCCACGACAATGCCAAGCCACATGTGGCAAATAGGACCCGGGAGCTTTAGCAACTTGGCTGGGAGACACTGTGCCATGCATCATATTCAATGGACCTCGCGTTGCGCCAACAAATTACTAACTTTTTCATTCCCTCGACAACAACCTCCGTGGGAGATCCTTCGCCAATGAAGGAGACCTGCGGAACGCACTCACGGACTTCTTTGCCTCGAAGACCGCTGACTATTATCACCAAAATATTGTGCAGCTGCAGGAACGCTGAACGTTGACAAAAGGTGTTGGATGCTGATAGAGCTTACTGCGAAACCTAAAAGTACGTATCGTCCACTGTACTGCTCTTTGTTTATCACTACTCTAGAACGGCAAAAACTTTTACCTTGTAAAAAGTTTATAATATATATATGTGAAAATATACTTTCTGTGTTTAATTTCTTTCTGTATATATAGAACTTTCCTTTGAACGCAGCACTTACATGCATCTGCACCATGCTTGTCATTTCAAGAAAGGAACGATAAACGTACTATTTTCAAGTCGCGTTGGTAAGCTTGTAGGGCCTACGTTTGGTCACGTGCATGGCTTGTGTTGTTCCTTCATCGCATTGTTTCTTTTTCTTTCTAGAGGCGGAGGGTTATGAAGTAAAAGAAAATTCATAGCAATAGGACCGAAAGGAGCAAACAAATTTTCTTCTCTTCTTCACGCAATGCTAGGCGTCGATCGTACCTCACACAAAGATAAAGAAACACACAAAGAAACATTCCGAGCGGTCGTATCTCAGTTGACAGAGCGTTGGCTTTGAATTCGGACGGTTCTGAGTTCGATACCAGTGACAGATTATCCTGACAGGTTTTTCCTAAGTCAAACCAGGCAAATGGTATCTTCAACTTAGGTCCTGGCCGACTCTTTCTCGCATCTTTTACTTTACCCTATTCCGGCCTGAGCCATAGTTTCCTAAAGGCTATAGGTAAAATAAGATTCAAAGTTTATTCACACACACACACACACACACAATGTAACATTTCTTCTTTCTAAATTATCATTGCAAAGATTTATATATATATATAAATAAATAAATCACAGCCATATTCAATCCACTTGTGGATGAGGCCTCTCCCCGAAGGGAGGAGTTGGTCTACTGCTCCCACGCTGACCAGACGGGTTGGGAGAGGAGAGCCGAAGCTCTCACTGTGATCGCCACTGTCTTTTATTCACAGCAGCTCCCCAATTGTCCTCACGATGCTGGGTCAACACCGAAATTTTTGAGCCCCCACCGGGAATCGAACCCGGGACCGCTCGCACTGAAGTCGAGCGCGCTACCGACTAGGGTACGCAGGAGCTCATATATATATATATACGTTAAAACACGAATCAGCCAACTAAAATTAAGAATTGAATTGCATTATTTCCACGTCAGAGCGTAATTATATTCACCAATATGATCTTCACAAACTTAACACTTATTTTGAACTATATATACAGTACTGCATTTCATACTATACGACATAATTTAATTTCTACTATAGGATACTAAATGTATTATACTGAACTGGACTGAATTTATTTATGGCCTTTAGGCAACTATGCGTCGGGCTGGGGTAGGGTAAGGAAAGGATGCAGGAAGGTGTTGTCCTGGACCTAAGTTGAAGGTAAGATTCTGTCATTTGCTTGGTGTGACCTGGGAAAACCTCAGTCAGAATAATAGGCCACTGGGATTGAACCTAGGATCTAAAGAAAGCTAAAACAGCGCACATCGAATTACTTTTTGTCACAGTATTGTGGATACGTGCGTTTCAAAATTAATTTCGTTTCTTGATACACCGCATGTATCTGAAATATAGAGGAGTTCAATGAAGTCCAAAAAAGGTAGAGTAAAAATAAAATTATGTTTATCAAACACAAGGGACGAAAGGAAGCTGACGTTCATGCACGCCATCAATAAGCTCTCCTTTATTTAAAGATGTCAAACGAGAACTCCTATTTAAGTTCTTGAGCGACAAACTATGAAATGATCTCCTATTTTTCGTGATCGAACTATGGTAATACTGCAGTGTAAAAAAAGAAACGGAAATATTCGATATGGGAGGCAAAAATACATGCATCACCTCAACTGTTAATGACGTTACGGCTAGTGCACGAGTACTTGTAGGTTCTCACTAATTTGGCCAGAACAAATTCCCTGGCTTTTCCAGGTCACTCTACATACGCATTTACGTTGCCATGAGGCTGGGTTAAGAGTGATTAAGCATAAATATTCCTGGTTCACGAATTTAAAACGGATTGAGAATCTGAGAATGAATGTAAACGAAGGAAAGCAGCTTATTATTTTATATTGTCGAATAAGTATTTTCTTAAGTTTGTCAGCTGTTCCGGCGTTATATGAAGAACTTGGTTTGAAGACATAACTGAAGTATATATTAGTCGAACGAAACAGAGGATCTATTTCAGTCAGCTGGAGAACGATTTAAGGCATAAGAATATTATTGTTATAATACATCGTTATTTTATTTGTGGTTATCATGTTACAATAACAGTGTTGTCTATGTATGATGAATACGAGGGCTGATGGAAAAGTTTCTGCGAAATACTACCAACAATGGCACTAGTGTTCCGCTATTATAAAGTTCGGAAGGATAAACCTCTATATATGTTTAATTATCTTTGACTGTTTGTTTACGCAAATGCATTTGTTTTTTACAGCAGCTGGATGTAGTAGTTGTTGTTTGAGAAATAGAAATTTCGCGTGAAAACTTTCGGGCAATATTTTTTTTATTATTTCAAATGTAGTTTTACACCGAAACAATGAATCATGTGATTTCATTTGGCTTTTGGGGATGAAGTGCCATCTAATTGAACTGTGTACAATTGGTTTTCCGAATTTCAGCGTGGTCGCGCACATTTCTCAGTAATGAATGTTGTGAAGGTCGTCCTTCCACGTCTGTTGTTGTCAGTAATGTTGGTGCTATTCGTGACATAACTGAGAGATTGACATGTGACATATCGTGAGATTCAGGCATCCTTGAACATTAACATGAAAGCAATCCATACGATTTTTCATGGTTACCTGAACGTACGAAAGCTTTCAAGTCGTTGGATCCCACACAACTTGATCGAAACTCAAAGAGACTAGTGTAAAGAAATTCAACCAGGATAAGTTAACTACATCGTTACAGGAGACGAAACTAGGATTTACTCCTACGAACTCGAAACTAACAGCAATCCACTGTTTGGGTGTTTCAAAGTGAACCGAAACCAACACATGTTGTTCGTTCGAGGAGTGCTGTCAAGCAAATGATTGCTTGTTTCTTCGGTTATACCGGACATGTGGCAACCATAGCTTTAGAAGATCGAAGGACTGTAAATCTGAGTAGTATAGAACAATTTGTTTACCAGGTCTTCAATTGCGTAAAACAAATCCAAATCGTCGAATCATTCTTCTTCACAACGCCAGCTCCCACTTCAGCACACATAACTGTTGATTTTTTGTCCAGTAAAATGTGGAATTGATCACTCAATGCCCGTACTCAACCTGATTTATCACCTAATCACTTCTTTTTTGTTCTCAAACATTAAAAAGAAGATTCGTGGTGAGCGATCTGTGTCGCCTGAAGCAGCTGTTGATACATTCCGAACAGCGGTTTCTGAGGTACCAGACTCCAAGTGGAAAAATTGCTATCAACATTGGTTTGAGTGTATGCAAAATGTATCGATCTTCAAGGTGAATGCTTTGAAAAGCAATAAAGCCATTTCCAACATTTTTTTTATATTGATTGCAGAAACTTTTCCAGCAGCTCCCGTAGCATGTTTCTACATGTTATTCTTCTGCAGTAAGACTATTACACGTTCCCGAAAGCATGTACAGATTGATACACTAATACAGTATACGTACGTAGAAGAAATAAGTTAACAGATACTAACAAATGGTGTTGCACGATGTACCGTTCTGATCTGTGTTGTAGGTTAGAATTTTTGTTTTAAAACTAGTCTAACACAATTTAACCGTATGTAGTTATAGTTATATTTAATAATAATAGTAATAATAATAATAAAGTAGATGTATTAACAGCAACAAACATATTTTTTGAAAAATAAAAAGTTGTGCAAGAAAATTAAACGAAACACAATGCATTTTGTTTGGCACCTTATGTGTTAGAGTAAGGAAAGGACAGGAAAAGTACAACTTCTGCAAAATAATTCAATGCGCGAACAGCCTCTTAAGAAATATTCGTTCACACATGGAAAGAATATATTAATGACGAGTAAGTACTGTAACCATTGAAATGGTATTTCAAATTAAACTTAGAAGTAAGATTACGAATCTAAAATGCGACAGACATTCAGGTAACCTTCCATACTATTCTTACAACATTAATGGTGAATTATTCAAAAGATAAAGGCAAATTCTTCAAATCAAAATATAAAAATATGTAAGACACCTTTCCGACATTCTTACTTACTTTGCGAAAGTAATACAGCGGGCAAAGTTTTGAGCATTGCTTCGCAAAAATACGTGCTATTACGCTTTTTTTTTTTTTTTTTCTAGAACCGCTTTTGTGATTGTGTGGTTACAAGCAGCAATGAGACAAGAACGTTTAGACACCATAGAACATTTACCGACTCTGATTGCGAAGTTATTATAAATTTTACTTGTATTAAATCTTACATTATTATAAATAAATATCAACTTTAATTCACAATTTATTGGGTGTTCAATGTGTCTAATTGATCTCTTTTTATAAACTACCACCATTACAATCACACATTAAGTATATCTTGAGGAAGAACTTCTGAATTGCTATAATAATGGAAAGTAGATTTAAAAAAATTCTGGAAAATTAAATTGTGGTACATTACAAACACCGTATCTAATCAAAAGCTGTACGAAGTCTTAAAATTACTATCACTACCCTGCCAATAAGGCACATTAACTTTTCCCCACGACTGTAATTTTTTGAAATTTCTTGAACTCTTTTTACGCTAGGTCGTAATGCACGTAAAGGCGCAGTTACCAGCCTATTTTCAATAGCA
Organism: Lepisma saccharinum; assembly: GCA_022664845.1. Classification (NCBI taxonomy): domain Eukaryota; kingdom Metazoa; phylum Arthropoda; class Insecta; order Zygentoma; family Lepismatidae; genus Lepisma; species Lepisma saccharinum. The sequence continues at coordinate 84,135 of JAGDQP010000330.1, forward strand.
AATTCTGAAGTTAACAATTTCATGGATTTTGTCGGTGAAAGCTCTACTGTGAAATATAAGTAGAAGTTTAAAACCACTTGCATCTGATGCAAGAGCGGCAATTTGCAACCTCTTTCACGCACGTCTTGTTATCAAAATGAAGGTTTAAAACAATAGTTTAAAGGAGCAAAAATCCATATTTCATATTCCTTGACTTTTCCAGGACATTTTACTTGCACGTTAAATTTTCTGCCTTTTGTAGGTTCCCCAAGCTTTCCAGGTCAGTAGAAATCCTTCTTGTACACCTCACTATTCAAGTTGCTACTTCTCCCTCCCCAAACTGAGCATTATTCGTTTAAAATTCCAATCAGGAAACTGCGAGAATTTCAATTCAAATGTGGCTGAAAGTTCTCTAACGCACGACTTAAACGTTCGTTAAAATTAATTTTGATAATACTACACTGGAAAAACAAGAAACTGTCCAAGAATTTCATAATTCAAAATAAATTATGAAATTCAGCAGAACATTAGTTCCCTACAGTGACGTTCAATGCTGATGTTTAGATTACAAGGGAGTAGTAGCACAGGAAAATCACATAACAGCTCTTCACTGACTCCCTGATTAAGTTCAGTGCAACATCCAGTTTATCAGAAAAGCACGATAAAAAAAGCTTTTAACAGAACCAAACTATCATACATCTGGGAAACAACGAATGTGCTTGTGACGTCACCCTCTCTCGTGGGGCGCGCACACAAGAACTTCATCGCCACATGTGTTTCTTTTTTGGGATCTATTTGATGTTGATTCAAATTTATTGTATGCTTCCTAATTCCCCTTAGGAGAAAAGCACATCGATATTCTCCATTCTCTTTGGAGGATTGAGGTGTATATACAGGGCTATATCTCCACTAATCCTCAAATCCCATAAGTGATCCCTGAGAAGAATGAGTTTCTAATTTGGAGAAATTTTGCAGTAGGTTTAAAATTCTATTAGCCAGGCGGACGCCTACGCAGTTATTAATGACATTACCCGCTGATGTAATTTTTGTGCTACGATCAAGCACTTTCAGTTAGGGCGCAAATCTAAAAATAATACAGTCACAGAATCTAGCCACGACCAGTCTTTCATGTCCACGTTCTAAAGCTCAACAGTAAATTCGTAAAAGACTGTTTGTGCTTTAACGTCGTGAAACCATATTTCTTTTAAAAATATAGTTGACTGACGCATGACAAATAATGTGCAGAGAAAATTAAATTTTCAAGTAATAATAATTAAATAAATAATCTTAACAGAAAGCTTTAACAAGTGAGAAATACGGTACACAATAGTTAAGAAAACTTATTTACTAAACATCATACAACCTTTTTCAAGTAGGCCCAAAATTAATTAAAAATCGGCTACCTTATCATCGGTTACCGACTTAATGAAGTTACATAGTAAATAAGTTTCACTGACTATTGTGGTCATTGTATTTTACATTTTAGTGTACATTTTTAAAAGAAAGTTCAATTTTTGAGAAAAGCGATATATTTCTCTTATTTGTGTGAGTATTTCTGAAGGTGATTTATTATCCTAACTTAATTTCACCCTAAACTAGTTTCCTGTACATTAAAAAAAAATATTACGGTTGTTTCATTTTCACGCTTCACAACTAATCACATGCAACCTTATATGCGACCCAAACAACATAGATAAAGTGTGTCTGCTATTTTCACGTTTCAATATTACCTGACTTTTCCAATTTTCATTATTGTTGACAATGATACTTTCCTGACAAATACGTGTCAGCTGTCCAACTAAAATATTAAACACAAGTAACTATTGCATTCATTCTCAACGTGCCATGGATTATGTGCGGCGAGTAGAATAAAACACTTTGAAGCAGACGAAAGGTTTAACTTCCTGGGGGATGAATTTCAATCTAAAAAAGAAATACCAGTGAGTTGTGAGTTGATAAATGGCCGAAATGCACAATGTCCATATTCAACATTGTCTGACTCCTATTGTACGAGACAGATGGAACCGTGAGTAATACTCTTGAAGGTAACAGCCACAGGCAGCCTTCACGCCCCATGAAGTGCAACTGCAGGTGTCATAGACTGGTTTCACTTTATCGCATTTTGTGCTGCATACCCATGCCCACGTTCCCTGTGGAGATCTTTTGTTTATTCATCTATACATTCCATGCAGGAGGACGCACACTTTTAAAAGATGCATTTTTGGATAGATGGACAGAGCGGGTTTAAAGTTTTTGCTGATGCCATGCCAGATATTGTTAATGGTATTGACAATATGAAGCTTTAAAGTTCGTTTTCTCACGCTTTCGCCAACCTATAGCTCCGAAACGCGGCGGAATTTCGACTCCTGTCACTAACTATTTTTTCTTATTATTATCACTCAAAGTTGTCACACCCTGATTGTATTTTTTTTTAATCACAATTATGGACTTGACATCATCTTACAACTATACAATGTCATTTCATAAATGTTACCCCTCCATCCATTGGAGAAGGACTGGGGAGGAGAGCGACCCTCGCTTTTAATCAAGGTTATCATTCCGACAGTTGTCTGATTCAGAGAACATCTTAGAATGGCCTATTCGAGGGTTTGAACCTAAGGGTCGAAAAATCTTTCGTTGAGCCACCACGTCCTCAAATCCATTTCAATATCTTTTATCATAATTATGTAAATAAATGTCCTTCATTTTGTAAACTCAAAAGAAAATGTCAGGAACAGTTCATAATCCGTCAACTGGAAGTTTTTGAACAAATTAAATACTCTATTTGGATACTGAAGCATAAGAACACCAAAGGGTCACCAACTGACGCATGTCCATTTTAATCGCTTTTATACTATTATTCTTTATGCAGGTTTAAACTCATACACTGCAATTAACTAGTCAAAATTGATGTGGTTACTGGATAAAATTTTAATTTATGAAATAATATTAAATAAACGTCCATTCCGGTAATTTGACATATTTCGCATAACAATATTTCGGAAACTTCTATCAACCTGTTTTAAACATATGTATATCCTGTTAGAATACGAAAGTTAAATCGTACAACTTAATTCGTTTAGTAAGGAACAGCCTGGCAGGCAAGTAAAAATGAAAATAACAAAGCAAATCGAGGAAGGCTGCTAATGCCATACGAAAATAATGTGTCAGTTAAAGTGGCTAACTTGAGCATGTTTCGAACCAATGCTGCTTCCCAGTAAAAATCCGAAATGGCTACCGTAGCCACTAGATCACGGGTGATTGGTACGTACGAACTTTCTCTTTTCGTTTCTTATATTTGTTTTTTTACCAACACATATTTATTCGCTTTTAATTACATTTTAGTAACATGCAATATGATTATGGGTCGTTTTTGCCCCGATAAAGCTATCCATAGTCGTTGTATCACTCGCCAAGCTTGCACTCTGATATTAATTCTTCATGACCTGCGATTATGGAGCATATATAAACGCTGTGACTTGTTTCTTACAAAATAATAAACTACGAGGCTTACGCTAAATCCATATGTTGTTCAGCAAACGCCGTGTTCTTCTGTGCCAACGGAGTGAGCAGAGCAGATATGCCGACTCGAAGTTCTTGGTGTTTCCTGAATAATATACAAACGTTAGAACGTTATTTAGAAAAGTAATACTTTTGAGGAAAAGGTAATAAATACTCTTCTCCCACGCACACGGCGTATTATTTTGTTCTAGTAAACTGGTAATAGGAATGTTTTTTTCACAATCCCCACATCTTTTAAAGCTATACCACATTTTGCACCGTACCGGTAATTGAAAAGAAATATTATTAAAGTTCATAAGGCATGCTATCTCACATAGAATGAAATGAAAGCGATGAATGACAACCATCACATATTACACTAATTTATTTTAACAGTTTAGACTTCAAGCCAAACTATTTATGTATGTAGTGAAACCACCTCACGGTGAAATCGCATGGGACGAAAATTCTTTACGGATTGGACCAAATTTCCGTTTTACGCAAGTTCGGACAGGACAAAATATTAGCTTTCTAACATAAAAAGTTAGGAACAGTGCAGCACCTTACTTTTTCCTTCCATTCGGAAGCTATTTAGTGTTCACCCGACGCTAAAAATCCCCACGAACAGTAAACTACACCGTACTGTTCACAAAATACAGGGTGAGTCATAATTATGTTATCACTTATGGCAATTAGGCATGGAACGTTTAATAGTGCAAAGAACATTACAATGGATATTACAGCTATTACGCAGGATGGCATTATAAGAAATAGTCTGGCAAAATTACATCAATGACGTATCAACCTGTTCCCCATTGTTATCCACACAACAATGGAAACGACTGAATGTGGCATGTAAAGCGCTACAACAGTAATCTCTGAATTGGCTGGACTACAGCCGCAATTCTTTCCTTTAGTTAATCGATATTATGCACTTTCCTGCTGTAGACTCTTTCTTTAACCATACCCCACAACCAGGAATCATATGGTGTTAGGTCTGGCGAATAGGGAAGCCAATGAAAAGGTCCGTTTTGTCCTATTTATCCCCTATGGAATGCCTCATCGAGAAGAGCACGCACAGAACGTGCAAAATGGGAAGGTGTATCATCTAGATTGAAATAAAGCTGTGCATGAACTATCAAGGAAAGGTGATCAGTGGCGTGGTATTACATCATGGGAGAAGGTAGAAGTCAGCAGTCAGCGTTTCCGTATCGAAAAAGTACAGTCTAATGACACCAACAGCAGTGACAGCACACCAACAATTACCAGTTGGGAAGGCTCACTCGTGCACACGAATGACGCACGGATTTTGAGTACCCTAAAAAATTTTCTTGTGTCGATACATATGGCCACTAACGTGAAATACAGCTTAATCACATATTATTTGGACCACAATGTCCGGGTCGACAAAATTTGGCAGTACAACACGTTTTGGATTGTCTGTCAAGGCCTGAATTGCTTTGATATGATACAGGTGCATTCTCCACACAATCTTTTGTGGTATCCCTGTTTCCAAACTGCATTGTCTGACTGATTTTCCAGGACTAACCAAAGTGACTCCTACACAACAGCGACGTTCACTTCTTTGTGTTCCAGAGCGTCCGTCATTCCCTTTGCAGTACTAAGCCACCGAGCTCGTCTGCACAAATTTCACCCAGATAAGATAAATTATTATACGGCTGGGTGGATCTCGATGAAACTATTCATGGAACTTCTTGTGAAGAACCGTTAAAAAGCCAAAAACATCGGCAGAAGTGTGGGCTAAGCGATGAGCCGCCATTCTTGAGGTTGTGGTTCGAATCCCACCTGAAGCATGGATGTTTCTAATTTTAAACTCATTGCATTAATATTATCGTGACGGGCCGCAGTCAATAAGTTACTAAAATGGCCCATATAAAATAAAGTTTACCAAAGGTCCCCACCCCCGTTAGGGAGCCAAACATTCCACAACACCTGTCACAATTCTACTTTCTTCTAACGTAAGCCTCGACGTCATTCTATCTCCAAACAGAAAGACGACTGCATGTGTACGATTGTTACAATGTTGTTCACATTATATTTTGAAGTATTTAGTGCACAGGGTAGTCGCACGTAGGGTCAAGAACCGCTAAGACAACAACCCACATTTTAAGTGGTAACATTATTATGATTCACCTAGAAAACATTAATTAGAACAAAATGACAAAAAAAAAAAAACTAAAACGCATCGTACAAATTCAAGCTGTTCACGCATTGACGTCTCCAGTCTCTCAACATATTCTTCACATATGAAATAACGTTTGCTGTTTTATACTTTAATTAATATACAGTGATGAGCCCATGCCAGAACGACGTCCACGAGCCCTGATTCAAAATTCACACCACCACCCTCCAGGAGATTTTTTTTTTAAATTTACTTCCTATATCCTATAATTTTAAACCGCATCATACGATAGGTTGCAAAGATCCTCCTACCTTAAGTATGAATGTATTCCCTAGATAGTCTAAAGTAGCTTGTACAAAAGACTAGAGGAGTTCGAGTCGGATACAACTTGAATCAACTCTTATACCTACTGAAATGCATCTATCAAATACCAGTTTTGGAATCTGAACTCCTGAGGTTTGCCATGTTCGTCGTCCTTTCCTCTTTCCGTTTCGACTACGTACTCGTAGAGTCCGCCACCGATATAGTGGATTTCGACATTAAATCATCTAAAATTACTCATTTACACTTCAGCTTCTTTAGAGTTCCCCTGCCCATAAATTCAGTTCTTGGAACACGTAAAAGGTACTACGAACAGAGAAACTGTGTATCAAGCGTATTCAGACTTGACATTCAGAATAATATTAATGCTTTCAAATGAAAACAGTTAGGCTCATTGCTTCTTCCCCCCGTAATTGCTAAAAAGTCTTCCGCTCAATCAAGCACGAGATCACGTTTGGAGAGTTATAAACAAATGCAAAAAAACTCATGTGTAAGAAAAATAGTACAATGTAGAGAACTGGCAGTAGCTTGTCACTTGGCTACAGGAAACTCCTTTGTTCATAGCTCACTAAGTACCAACAAGAACACAAGGGAAAAATAAATAAGATGGTTACTACACACGAAATATTTCGTTATTCTTATGATTTTATGAAAGTGAAATTCCACTATATCCACGTTATAAAAGCTATCAGTGATTATTTTTGTATTCCGTTTTCGAATTAGACAGCTTTCGGTTTGAATAATATATTCTACAAAGAAAATATATGAAATCAGTTGGGAATAAAGAAAATATCGTCTTTGGGAAAGTTTCCATGTTATGCAAGTCCTATTTTGAACAGATTTCACTGTATTTAACTTGTGTTTCCGGACTGTGGATGTAAGCTTGTCTCGTTGAAAGTCTCTAGGATTACGTACCTCAACGAGCAAAACTTTTGGGGAAAAGGTCGCAAAAGGAAGCAGTCAAGATTACTTTCATATGTAATCATTTCGGGATTCCTGAAAATATTACAAACAGAAAATTAATTATGTAGGATGGTTTGGATCGGCAATGTTTCACGTACACGGCCTCTCTTCTACTGGTTGAAAGACACCAACCTTTGCAACTACACATCACTAGTTGACTTACATATTCATGTTACATAAGCAATATGTCATTTTGTACAAACACTATATTACAAAGACCGAAATCAACTTCGATTTTCATTTTAAATGACCATAACAAATACTGTCTTTTTAAGATCTCAACCTTCATCTCCCGTGGTTTAGTGGTTACGGTAATAAAATTTGGGCTTTCATTGAGTGAGGCATCGAGGCTTGAGTCCCGTTGCCCGTCATCTTAGTTTCACATGAACTGTATCTAGAGAAAGGTTCCCGACCACAACTTTTCCCATTCCTTGCCCCAGAAAAAGTCCTGGTCGAGGGGTGTCATTTCTCAGATTTGTGACTGGCTTAGTCCATAGTTGCCTATC
>JAGDQP010000330.1:91647-174058 GCA_022664845.1 Lepisma saccharinum
CAAAGTATATATATATATATATATATATATATATATATATACTTTGAGAAACTTTATTTTAATATATTTTGACTTAGGACCGTCTCGATTATATGATTGCAATGCTTGTTAAAAATCCACGAACATCCATGCCCCAGGCAGGATTCGAACCAGCAATCTTGGAGACACTTGTCTACTTCAGGTCTTTCACAAGTAAGAAATGGAAATATCCAAAAGCATGTGAAAAATCAGCTAGATCCTTAATCCAGATCAAGGATTCATTGTCACTGTCATTCATATGTAGACCTAAACAGAATAACCTTCATCACCCATCTTACGACAGAAGGGGTTCTTACAAGCATCGCTATGATGTGCATGAGCGTGCTGTCATATTATCTGCTGATTAGTAGGAAAACCTTTACTTTACGTAAATGGTAATATGGGTAAACTGATTTTGAAAGCTCCTTTGATGCTATCTTCAAAAAATGCTACTTGTTTGGAATTTCAGTGAATACTTTGCAAGATACCGAATTTTGAACTGGCACTTACTATAAACTGAACATTTGGTTAGTGAGATAATAATTAACGTTAGAAGATCTCTCCACCATCCTCACCATACAGTAGAAGAAGACTGTTGAGAACATCACGGTAATAAATATGATCATACTGCACTATTCTCTGCGGTCTACTGGGAAAGCTTTTAATTTTCTTGAAAGTCAACAGAGGTCAAGTGAAACATCATTTTCAAGAGCTTTTGATTCTGTTCATAAAAGTGTAATGAGTTTGGAATTTCAATAAAAACTTTGCGAGATGTCGTGTTTTGAACTTTTAAACACTCTAAAGTGGAATATTGCTATGTTAAACACTCTAAAGTGGAATATTGCTATGTTAAACACTCTGAAGTGGAATATTGCTATCAATGTAATAATGGAGCTTGTTAAACTTCAAAAGTGTTCTCCATTTACCGCCATGCAGTAGAAGAGAAGCCCTGGGAACATCTATTTGGTAAATTTAACCGAATGGAACTATTCCCTGCGGCTAAACGATAATTTCTTACAGCTCACATTGTAGTCAGAGAACTTTAACCCAAAAACTCAAATCCACCTAACAAATTATAAGGAAGTAAAAACTTAGCACATTTGTTTATTAGGTTTTCCTGATGAAAATATTAAAAGGTCCCCATAAATCCATATTGTGCTTCAGCCGCCACCCTGGAAAATGGCGGCCGAAATTTAGTTTTATTGCAATAACTTTAAAATGGCCAGTTTTCAAAAAATATTAATAGAGAAAAAATATTCTTTATAAGAAAGCAGACAATTTTTGTAGGAAATATTTTTCTATAGGACGTAAAATAAAAATGTTATTAATATAAGTAATAAACTTTTAATTTTCTACACTCCTTCAAGGCTGTAAATAAATTCAATTCCGCCTTCCTCCACAAAACAGACTTGAAACTTTTGAACTGCTTCTTTTACCACTTTATTATAAATATCTAATAAGTATATAAAATATCTTGCCGTATATTCAACATTTAGGATCTGCTACAGAACACTACAATTTTACGATGTTGAACTGCCAACAGTGTGTTATGGTATTGAATAATAGTACAGAAACTTGGAGGAATTAGAAGAGATTCTAATTCTATTTCTAATATAACATTAACTCTATTCTAATTCCTCCATGTGCAGAAACAAAGCCGCAACCTCAAATCATCATTCCGAACGCGTATATTTCGGACCTCCTGAGACATTTGGCACCAGTCCCATCTTCTACAAGTGCCGTTTCCAAAATACGGATACCCAAAAGCGGCGAGACCAAAACTTTAGTTTTACACCGCCACTTCAATATTATCATTTCGAACGCGTATCTTTATGTATGTTTTCGGACCTCCCGAGTCGATTGGCGCTATCCCAATCCTGGCCAAGAGCAAAGTTTCCTCAATACGGATATCCATAAACCACGCAAATGGAATTAAAGCTTCAAACCACTGTCGACATGGTCTTCTTCATTGCGCAGTCGTAGAGCTGAAAACTCCAAAAACGGTAAAAAAATTGTTGATTCTATGTATTGTCTTGGAGTAAAATATTCCGGAGAAAATTAATCCCCCATTCGGTTCTCCGGGCGGGGACTGCTTCAGGGGTCTCCAAGAACAAAGTTAAGAATAGGAACGTATGAACCTTATACATAATGGGCGCTCCTCAGGAGGTGGTACACGAGACTAAGAAGTACGGATTGGACATAACGATACAAGAATTCCGATGGGATGATCAAGATAGACTGCAAATACATTTTCTTCTACGGAGGAACTGTCACACAACGTGATGGCTATCATGACAGGGTAACTACTAAACCAGTACAACAAAAACGACGAACAGCAAAAAAGTTCTCAAGATGTCATCGTTGATAAACAAACACCAATCACTATCTTACAAATGGATATTCTAGCAAACAGAAACAAACAAGCTCAGATGCAATTTCTTGTACTTGTCAATACACCTATCAATGTCTTGATAGCCAAAGGTTATTCTGTACTACAGGCGGAAAGTGATGCACACACTGTTATTGTCAGGACTGTTCTGTATCAAGTCCATTGTCAACAACTGTCGTTGGGCAGGACAGAGATTTGCTTGTGCTTCTAACTACTTTATGAAAATTTTTGAAGAGTAATAGTTTCCGAAGTCCAGAAAATCCCAGTTTACACAGTATTTTTAACATCCAATACCATGAAAGAAATATGGGAGAGGCTTGTGAAGATTTACTCTTTGCTCACGCCCTGACTGGATGAGACATATCAGCAGTATGCATATAAGGTAAAGTTAGAGGACTCAGACTTCTTCAGATCCACGACCAATTAAGAAAAGACATGGAAGTATTCACGAAAAGGATGTAGCTCCTGGGGAAAAGTTCTTAAAATTGTACAGATCGAAATTAAATATCCTAGATGAGTTGCGATAGTTCATGTACAATCGTATTGTAGCAAAGAAGTAAGATTAATCTTTTCAACTGACATGACTTCCTCCGACCGGCTTAGCTTCAGAACAAAATTCATACCGAGTCTACTTGGAAGTCCAGGATGGCTCGGAAACTACTTTGGACCGACCAACTGGGGTTGATCCATGACAAGGAAATCACTCAGACCTACCTCTACTACTAAGAAAACAGCTCCATGAGAACTTTTCAACCTCATTTCGTCCAACTGGAAGCTAGAACAGTGAAACTGGGAAACAAAACGCAATATATTTACTACATACTTTCCCGTGACATGAGTTTTGTAGATAATATTGTAAAAGTAATAGATAATAAGTGTCAACCTTTATTATTTAAAACTTGCAAACATGGATTTGGTTTCTGTTAACTAGTACCACTAGTAATACACCACAGATGGCTAGGGTGTTGTTATACAGAATTTGCTCACTCGTCAACCTTTTTTTCCTTCTTTTTTTTAAAAAAAAATAATAGTGAGAGATCTATTATAAATATCACTAGATACTAGTATGCATTCATGATAAAATTGGTAAAGTACTTTTCAAGATAAGTAAAATAACTTGTAGTTAATTTTTTTATAGAAAACTGCACCTTTACAGGAGTGACTTGATACGCTAACGCTGTCTTACGGAACCATACATCTTGCCGCCACAATGAAAAGAACTTACGCGAAATTAGCGAGTGCTGAACTATATGTTTATGTTAAGATCAATCGGACATCGAAAATGTGGCACTGTTCCCCGAAATCGGCAAACTTGCTAACTTGAACGCTGGAAAACCCGAAATTAAGCAGAAAAAGCCGAAAATGAGCTGAAATTTCCGGTGGAAATTCAAAAACCATCGAACTTAAAATTCAGGAGAAAATATTGAAACAAAAGCGATTAATTAGTGTAGCCAGAACTCGATGATATAAGTACTTTAACCACAGCAACATGAAATGAAACTGTCTTCATCAAAGGTACTTCGTTATAAACAACTGAGTTTCCCTGCTTTTTCTATTGAATGACATCTTTCTTTATGTATGTGCTTGTTCTATTTATTTGTTTATTTAAATGTAACATCTCCTTAAGAGGGCTCCTCGCTCCAGTCCCCAACCATTTTTAACATTTTTCAAAATATTTAAAAAACTAAGAGTACTATCAAAAATATAAATTCATAGCGCACTAGAATTTACAAATTACTATGAAATACAATGGACAGCGATCTCGAAATCTTGCCGATTGATAAATGCTAAGACTTCAATTAAATAATGACGTCATAATCTTTGAAAACCTATCACTCGTCAATGGATACGATCTCGAGATCGCTGACCATTGCATTCTATAGTAATTCTTACGTTCTAGTGCACTATGAATTTACTTTTTTGATAATACTCTTTAATTTTTGAAATATTTTGAAAAATGTTAAAAATAGGAGGGTTGGATCAAGGAGCCCTCTTAATGTTAACATATGTCTTCATACGTATGTATGTAATTATAATGTTTCATTCGCATTGTTAGCCTGAGCTCTGAGATGCCTAAAGGCCATACAAAATCAATTTATTTGCATTCCAGTTCACCATTTGTGTTAAAATAATAAACGTCCCTGATTAAAACTATGAAATTTTGTATTAACCCACCCCAGTTGAACTCGAAAATTATACATTCACTGGGAATTAATGCATGTATTAAGTCACTCCGCTATGCGGGATGGCTTGATACATTAACACTTTTATTAAATGAAACTTTACTATATAGAACATATAAAATGGAACCAATAATTTCCAAACATTGCACCAATACCAATAAATCGACATTAGTTCTTAAAAATTACATTGTCTTAAAATTGAAAACTGTACCAAGTCACCTCGTTTGACCATATGTGCGAAACGATGCAAATCTGTATACTCCAGATTGGGCTGCGGTGGCTCACATGTCAGTGAAAGGGCGCTCATCTCTGATGTGTGGAGTAGTCAGTTCGATCCCGGTCCGTGCCATGTGGGCTTTCTGGTGGATAAAAACCGTGTGCGTGGGTTTTCTCGGGGTTGCCAGTTTCCTCCAACTTTCTTCATCCACCAATTCACCCATCATCATCCATTCGGCCTGAGCTAAAGTTACCTAGAGGCCTTAAATAAAATTTAAATTCAAAATTCCTGATTGCTTTAGTAAAACTTTATTTTGTGTGGGTCAGTCTAGTAAATTTGATTTCGGTCCTTAAATGTTCAGTTTCACTTAAATTGAATTAAATTTGTTTATGGCTCAGGTCGGTAAAGGGAAGTAGTCGGTCAGGGCCTAAGTGGAAGGTACCAACCCGGTATTTGTTTCGTATGACAGGAAAAGTCCTGGAAAACTTGTCAGGAGGGTCGGCCGCTGGGATCAAACCTAGAACCACTCGAACGATCAACGTCTACCAACTGAGCTACGGCCACTCGGTACGTCTATAGCAGCCCGAGCTTCTCTTTCTCGCTTCCATAGTATCAATGGAAAGTTTATTTAACAACTATGTGGAATTCAATCCGCGGTGACATCTTAGCTCTACCATGTTAATATCAAAGATTAGTTCTGGCACCAGGTTATCCACTCACAGTCGCCTGTGGTGATCGGAACTCCATTAGTGTAATACTTTACACACTTCCTCAAAAAAGCAATCTGTTATCAACAATCAAAGTTTACACCTGCAAAACTATGGAATTAGGCTGTTAGAAACCGCTCTTAATTACGTACCTTTGAACTGAACTATCTTGCTTATCTGTCACACACTGTGGATTACAGTTATTGCTGGCGGTATTTCCTGAATCACCTCCATATGTAAGATGCAGCATGCTCGAAATGTCTATCATATGCTCATAATCTACGTCAGCATTATAGGAACCCGATTTTGCAGCATGATCATTCTTGTGTTTCATCTTCCTCTCAGGGTCTTTATTATTGGCTGAATTTTCTTCTGTTCTGTTTCCCGGAACTTTATAATGAAGCTTAGGATCCCACATATGATGAATTACTTCGTTGCCAGCGGCAACAGCGCCACCAAGCATACCATCAGGTTTGGCGGCCATGTTTCCAGGTGGATAAGGAAGGAATTTCTTAAAACATCTCTCTTGATGAAGGAAATGAGCGTACTCATTTAGTCCTCCAAAAGTGCCAGGAACGTTAACCTCACATACGCACTTATACTTTGTGGAATTCATCACAATTTTGTTTGTATTCCCAATTGCATGATTTACTTACGTAAACACACTACTTGTTGTCCGCCTCACATCACACTCCTGGTAATTAACAATACCAGGAAAAAGTGTACCTGCATGGAAACAAAAGGTGGAAATTAATATGAAATACAGAAAACGAAAAATTACGATCTACTAAAACCAAATTTCTATAATTATAATGAAGAAAATACAGAAATAGGTAAACCCAACATTACAGAAAAACGAGATGCTTTTAGTACCTAAACACAGCATCAGTTGATACAGAACTATGGTATGTCTGTAATAAATTTGCCATATTTGGACTAACCGAGAGTAATTCATCTACCACACTTAAAGATCTCAACACATAATAAACTATGCCTTGAACTAAAATGTCCCCAGGTTATGTCTGGATACTATTTCTTATATCAGCAGCCAAGCGTTGCATCTAATCTTGTAATCTAGTAAACGTTGGTCCCTATTCCTTGTTGTTTTTTTTTTAATGCGGTTTATAATTTTCGAACCAATCTGAAGAGTAAGTACACCCACATACACAAAAAGTGAACGAATAGAAATGATTACATCTGGCGAAGATGATACATTGTTGTTAGTCATTATATGCCACGACACGCAATTCCCCTCTGATTTAAATGAAACTTGGCACAATTGCTGATATTCTAAAAATAAGTAAATACACCAAAATGTCGCTCTCTAAGTATGATAAGAAGTGTGTCTCAGAAGTCCCTATCGTTTTGCTCTTACTAAAAAGTAAGTAGTTAATTTTTTTTATGCATGAAATAACTTTTGACTTTGTTAATACTGTGCAAAATTTTAAGCTTCTACCTTAAACCCTCTTTCCTAGGTTCTTCTGTGAAGAAAAGCCGTTTTGGACACTGCCCTGAAACAAGACTTCACTGATTGGATTATCTTCTTGTTACTGGATTGAAAATAGGAATAAAGATTTCATTATTGCGATCACAAACTCCAACAATTGTCCATTGGTAAAGCAGTTCCTTGTCGGAAAACTCTAAAATTATTCTGCGGGGGACGAGGGCTTCTTCTCTCTATCTAGATCTTTAGGAACCCAACGTGACCTGACCTTGGATAACTTCAAAGTGTTCTGTCAAAATTCTTTCGACAGAGCCATTAGAGAAATCCTGTATGGTTCCACAGATCCTCAACATTTCCCCTACATGGGTTCCATGACCAGGGTCTCAACACATGCGATGCTTTTTTCTGCGGTGTGTTATGTTCCGTTATGACACACATATATCATAACGTAACACCAGTTTAATCTAATTCAAATATGTTGTTTGTTTAAAAATAAATGTGTGAGAATGCATGATGATGTAACATAAGAGCAACAGATGTGTGATCATCTAAGAAATTATTATGAATGCGAAACGATTGGTTTACTTTGTTTAGTATGTGTAATTTAAGTGCAAAATATTCCATGTTTTTTTTTTTTCTTCTTATGATATTGTTGTATAAAAATGAAACAAAGAGACAAAAGCGAGATATTGGAATATGGATATGATGGTTTTAACGAATGCAATAAGTCTGTGGAACAAGAAAATCAACAAATTACAGCAATAGATGGCAGCACTTAAGTTGATGTGCTAACAATATTTCAATTAAGATTTATATGAATGGTCTTAACTTGTAAAAGGCAATGGTAAAGTCTATTGAGTACAAATAGTTAAACTATAGAACTAAAATTAATATCGTAAATATTTTCTGTAAACATTTCAGTAATGAAAATTGTAACAACAGCAAATGGGGCATTGGTACGGAAAAGATATGTTAGAGATTGAATTGAGAGTCTGGAAGTTTATTGGAAAATAAACGCTGGAATATTAAATATTTTGTTTTATATAGTAAATGCTTACGTGAGTGAATACCCGTGGCTAAGCATGATGTCTACTCTTGCACTGGAAGCTCGACCAAGTGTTGCTCCCTCAAGGGCGTAAATCCTTGGGAAATTAGGAGCACCTTGGCCACCCACGAGGTAAAAGATATTATGTTTCTTCTACTGAGTTCGACTGCTCCATCACCGACGACGGCTAATATATATACTACAGCAGCATCTAATATATACTACGCATAGTTTCATTACAGGTGGTGGCTACAATGTGGCGTCCACACTTCGGCAATTTTCTGTTGATTGCCGCGCGCCAGTGTATTAACGAACCCACTTCCAAACAGTACTGTTACCAAAGGCATTATCCCCACCAAACATTTTTCAATTGATGAAGAATATCGACGGCCTTTCTCACGTGCAAATAATAATAATACAAAATGATCAGGTTTCATTTTGTAAAAACAAGAGCCTGCACTACACGATACATTCACTTCTAGTTCCTTAGGAAATGGCTCAATTGGTGTGCATGATTCTGAGGTCAAGAGGGTGTCTATTATTATTAAATTTTCCACGAACAGGGACTACAAAACAAGCTATATCTTGTTCCGTAGAAAGTTTCCAAAACAAAATATGTTACTCTAGTTTCAGTTTTAATTGATTTTCAAGTCTTGTCTCCACAATTACTAAAATAAAACACGATGACAGGGCTTATACACTAAAACTTTATTTAAAAAGCACATAGTACAGCGTAAAGCCTTCCGCGTGCTCTAGCAACACCTTCATCAATCACAAATAATAGTGTTGACTTGTGTTTCTCTGATGAAGGTATTGCTAGAGCATGGAAGGCTTTACGCTATACTATGTGTTTTTTAAATAAAGTTTTACTGTATAAACCCTGTCAGCACATCTTAATTTAATAATCCATTTTCGGTATATCAAACTATATTGTCCTATAAGATTTTTTCCACTTCGAAACAATTTTACTCGATCCAGGTTGAGATTCAATTTCTACACATTTCTGGGGTTCGTTTGTTATTCTTAAATAATGTTTTATTTCCCCTGTTCTTGTATTTTTGCTTTACACTCGCATACCTAGCTTTACCAGACACTGTAGTGGTTGGCGTTACTGCCCCTTCAATCTCTCCATTACATAGCTTTAATATGAAGTAAGTGGCCTGAGCCAAAGTGTGCATAAAGGCCTTGAAATTAAATTCAAAACGATGTAAGTAAAAAAAAAAGTGTGTTCTTCATCCATGAATTGATGGTGGGGGTTCCTCACGCATGCAGATGAATCTTATTTGAACTATTTTCGACAGTTGTTCTATGTTATTTTATTTTTTAAATCCCTTCCCATTGTGCTAAAATACCGCTTGTTTTCAATTGGTAAAGTTCATATCCAACTCTTGTATCCTATTGGCCAATGAATATTTTTTTATTAATTTTGTATTTAAGTTATTACCTTTTTGTAATAACATCTATTCTATCGTACTGCATGATAGCGGAAAAAGATTCCTCAACTTAAAATCTTCGCATGAGTGGAGTGCCTGGGCCTCGTAGCCAGCAATGAGTTGATGGGCGAGTAGAACATTCCATAATATACACAGAGAATTGGCCCGCCGTGGTGGTGTAATGGTAGCATACCTAGCCGGCAACTGGGAGATCCGGGTCAGAGTCCCGGTCGCGGTGGCTGTCAATATTGCTCTGTTAATTTCAACATTTACCATACACAAGGTTATTTGTGAAAAAGGTAATAACATGTATTATTGTTGTTCATCATATTTAATTCTAATCATTTTAAACTTCTGATATGATGAGTAATATCTGACTTTAGTGATATTTTCTCTCTTCTGTTTCGTCGGTGAGTCCAAGATCTTCGTTTAAAAATCGTGAGCGTTCTACCGGAGAGCCACACTGAAGATGATGCAGTGAATAATAACACTATGTTCTAGCTAGTAATTACTTCGCTCTGTTCACACTTTGAAACAAATGAAGCGTGTTCACTCAGTTTTAAATGTGCAATTCATCAAAGTTTCTTACTGAAATGTTCAGATTATGAATGAACACGTCGATTAGAAAAAAGAATTGGCAATTTTCAAATAGGAGTGTAAGAAAAAATATAATAGAAGCGTTGTTGTTGTTACGTTCCATACCTTAGTAGGATTTATGCGTGAAGGAAAACTGTTGTATTACCCTTTTCACAATGGTTGAAGTTTAAATTGAATTGAAGTTGTTTTTAAAGTCATGATTACTTTTAAGCCTCAAAGAAATTCCACGCACTCTTCACGGCGATAATAGTGCATAGGTTGCTCTATTTTTATATCAAATATTAACAGATGACGGTACACAGATTGTGAAATGCAAACAGTTCAACTCCGAATCGTGGGAACATGGAAAAAGTATTCTTTACGCGCACCAAAGTCAAGTTTGGCAATGCCGAGCTTCTGAGACAGTTATCCGTTTACTCTCGACTAGGGATGGGCACATGAATCCGGATATTAGAATCGAGTACGAATCCTGGTCCATTAACACCCTGAGAAAATTTGCTCACAGATGCTCGAAATGCATGTGACTGCGATTATAGATCAAGTCAGTATCTCAAGCCAAACACAAAAGGAAACAGTGAGACCCCCCATTTGTCCACTTCCAGCTTAATCCAAAGAGGACCTGATTTAAATTGAGAATTGGCGTATGGGGATATATAAATCATAATTTAAATTATTTTGTATTATCCTTTTTCTTGTCAACATTAGAGACAGCGAAAAATCAGGTAATGACGAGACCACGGTAGTCTTGAAAGGTGCTAAATATTAAATAAAATATTTATATAACAGAGGATAACGCAAAATATTTCTAATTGCGAATTATTGTAATTTATCGTTACATATTTATTAATTTGTGCATCAAATACTAACGTATATACGCTCTCTTTCTCTTGTTTACTGTATGCCAGCTTCCAAATAAAAAAGCATTATTCTAAGCAGTTCGAAGTAACGGTTTCTTTTCTGAAACTGTAACTGCTTGTAACCGTTACTACCATTACTAGTAACTATAGACCTGGTGGAAAATACGACAAAAAATAGATTAGGTTTGGCTACTTTCCACTGTTTCCAGTCTCTCGATTGCCAAACATGGTGATTTTCATTATATTTTGAGATATCGAAATCAGTCCGACAGAATACTAACTCACTGATAGCCAACATTTACTACAAATCAATACAGTAAGAGGTTTTACTGGAATGTATCATTTCAACTTTCTATAATTATGCTAACGTTTTTTTTCAGTTCATTTCAACTTGGAAATATGATAACGCTTAACCTACTATTCCACGTATGCTGTGTAATTCAATTAGATGTAACTGATGTTTAATTACGGACGTGCTCGGAAGAAACGTTACATGAGATTCTGTCTTTATCAAATTCATATCTACGTGTGTCTCATATGTGTCACGGCAAAGTAGTGGCACTGTGGTAGCACGCCCGCTTCTAGTACCAGGGTACACTGACCCGATTTCTGTCTATATGCTTATTTACTTACACTCCTGATCTGATGCTTAAAAGCCATATTGCTCGATCATGACTTCACTACCCGGTTAAACTCTAGTTTCGCCTTTCCAGGATTTTATACGCACATTGAGAAACAAATAAAATTTATTAAAAACTTTCCTCTACGTATATCATCTTTTTAAAAATATCTTTCGTTTAAACAATGATACTTAAAGGTAGATAGATATAATAATTAAAACCTCATGACGTTATGACAAATGACTCATTTCATGTCAAAACGACCAAAGGGGGTTGCCATTACTTGTTCCGATTTTGATGTAACTTGGCAGTGTGATTAGGCCGAATAAGAAACTGAGATTTTCCAAACACTGAATTTCGAAAAAAAAAACATAGATGATTTGCTACTCTGCCTTAAGACCAAAAATAATTAAAATCTGCGTAATTATTATAGATATGAGGTTGAACCAGGTGTCAAATTAAAGCCGCTGTAATGACATTTCTAAATATGTAACTAGTTTTAGCCTCATTCGCACACAATTTTGCAAAAAAATGCAAAACGATGCCAATTTTTTTGGTAATTTTGACCCCCCCCCCCCCCTAATTTGGGGTAGTAGCCAGCGAAATGAGCTCAGAAATCGACCAGCTTGGTGGCTCGAGCCCTTTCAACAAATTTTAGTTCTTAACATTTATATCCATTATATTATAAGAATAGTTTAAAACGTGTATTATTTTATTTTTATCCCAACCAATTCATTAATGACAGCAACTTTTGGGTTCGCAGATGTTTACGAAAAATGTAATATCTCCGAACTCGTTTATCATAGGACATTCAAACAAAAGCATTTTTTTTCCTTCAAGGTCTGTTTGATATTCTTAGTCCTGTTATGAAAACTCTAAAATGTAATCGAATTGATCAAAATGGTATCCAGATACAATTGTCGAAATAGAAAGAATTCCGGTTTTGAACATTGGAGCCATTCATCCCCAGCATTACATATTTGTAACTCCTTCAAACTTAAGGAAACAAATATCAGCCTTTATATTTTGTTTACGTTCAATATACTTCGATATGTAAGAGTGTACAAAATCAACTTTGACATTAAATCCCTTCCGTACAAAAAAGCACCCTCAAAACCAGAATTGTTTCTTTTCGTATATCTGGAACTGGATATCTGGTTCCTTCAGGACCAGGTTCCGCTCACCCCTACTCTTGACAAGGATCATTATAATTTCGTAAATAGTCTAAATTACTGCAAAAAATATGGTCTCACTTAAATAAGTGTTCCGCATACATATAATATCGAATAGTACTTTAAAAATCACACTTTTACTTCACGAGATAGCAGCTTGTGAACTTTTTAATAATTACAACCTAATTCACCAAAATATAGGGTCAGGTGGGGCTATTATGAAACGAAAAAAAAAGTGGGGCTATTGTGAAACGATGGAAAAAAATGGACATAGCTTTGAGGTACAGGAATTTAAAATATATGTCAACGTAGTACCATTCATTAACTTTTACACCATGTATTTTGTTTTCCATATAGCAATGTTTCATCTATACAAAAATAATAAATTCCGAAACACTCATTTTTTTTAGACCAAAAACTTTTGTTTTGACATCCAAAACTTTTGTTGTAGCAACAAGAAAAAAGCACTTTGCGCGACCAGTTTTTTTTTCTTTTTTTTTTTTTTTTGTATAGATGAAACATTGCTTTTTGCGAAATGTGTATGAAATAGAGAACAACCCAGTGCATAGGTGGTTAAGACCAAATATGCATTACAGCCTAAGTTATGAATTTTTGAATTTGAACACAGTTTTTAGCATTTGTCATGGGGCTAATATGAAACGCTATATGGGGCTATTCTGACACGGAAATTGTATGCCTGTAGGGACAGTACAATTATTTGGTCACTATTAGTCCTACCCTCTCTTTGGTCCTACCCAACTTCAGGATCAGATCAGAGTTACATTGGGAATGAGGAAGGTAAGTTTTTTGGTCATTTTGTAAGAACACAGGAGTTGTGTGGTATTTCATTCCTATTAGGTGACACCAACAGTTATCAAAACGTACTGTGACTCTTAAAATCCTTTGGGATATGCAGATACCCAACGACGACGATGTTAATTCCAAACTCATCTTACTTACTTACCAAGAAAGATGTGTACTTTCTTGGGAGAACATCTCTCTCCCCAATTTTATTTCAACATTTATAGACCTATCAATGCACGAGGTGTGACTACAAATTTATTTAACTACCTCATCTCATTACCTACAATATTTACGAACTGGCCCACATTTTAGTCATACTTATTGTCTCGTGCGCAAAAGTGACTTTAGATTTTCACCCATATCTTGGACACCATTCATTCGATTTCAGCCAGATTTTTACAGGTGAAACAAGAAGACCTATCATGTTGCACAATAGCCCCACCAATTCTGTCACGTGCATCTGCTCGTCATGGCAGTGTTGTTTCTCAATAGCCCCGCAGGTGTTTCATTATGAAATGTCGTTTTAATTATTTTTTTTTACAAAAAATGATAACACCTCATTTTTAAATTCACCTCTTTCCTCAAAGTCCTGTCAATTCTCAACATTAGCATATTTTTTTGGATTATTTTATGAAAAGCGTAACGAAGTTATGACAAAAGGTTCATTTTTCGTTTCATAATAGCCCCATCTGGCCCTACAGTTAAAAGTTGGCATATTAACTAAGAAAAGTTACGTACTTTTATTTACAGTTTAAAAACAGGACTTCAAATCCATTAGGTTCCATGAGAGATAAACACATATCCAACAGATACTAAAAATATCCCCCCCCCCCAAAAAAAAACTAGTTTGTCTTCTTGTAAACAAACCATAAATACTGGGTAACTGTTTATGCTGTGAGAAAGTGGACTCTTCAACAATGAAGACGACGTATGAAGCAACAGCGGGTAGTAACTAGTTACTTTGTTCTACCTCATCAAACCCAGAGCTCAGTTACTCGTGAACGGATATATCGAGCGGCCGTAACTTACTGGTAGAACGTTGGCTTAGCATTCGCGAGGGTGTGGGTTCAATCCCACCGACTGACCATCCTACTCAGTCATACCCGGCAAATGCCGCGACAGTACCTTCAACTTAGAACCTGTCCGACACCTTCCCGCAACCTTTCCCCTTTCCTATACCGCCCTGAATCTTCGATACAGAAAGGCCATAAATAAAATTCGAACAGATAATACTGGTAAGCCATCCTGACTGAGGTTTCTCTAGGGTTTTATCCCAGACCCACCAGGTTAATGCCTTCAAAATAGACCCTGCGACTTCTTTTCAATATCCTCTCCCATATCCTATCCGGGCCTATAGTGATCCCTGAAGACAATACACATAATACGAATGCGAACATTTATTTCTCTCGGGTACCTGGGCAACATTCGTCAAATTGTTCGAAAAAAGCAGATATTACGATAACTGGTCCACCCTATAGTCATAACGTTACGAAAGTTTCCTTCATCACGTGTACAAGGGTGCTGATGGGAATAAAAAAAATCCTCACAAAACAAACATTATTTTTAGTCACCTCAAATCAGTAATATATAGGATGTACCAGTTGCCATAACCCTTCGCCCGAAAAAGGTACCGTATTAGTCCTACATCTATTGCCGTAAGTAA
Organism: Lepisma saccharinum; assembly: GCA_022664845.1. Lineage (NCBI taxonomy): Eukaryota > Metazoa > Arthropoda > Insecta > Zygentoma > Lepismatidae > Lepisma > Lepisma saccharinum. The sequence continues at coordinate 106,797 of JAGDQP010000330.1, forward strand.
ATTCCTTATCTACTTGCAGTACGCCACACACCACTGACCCTGATCACTATAGAGTTATGTTTTACGCTATTTACTCTAAACATCCACCACCCTATTGACCAATATTACAAGCTCTACACCACTCGTTTTCAAAAAACATTTATTACTGACACTTCCATACGCACAACCCCAAATGTAGCTATCCAAAACATAGTATGACAACCACACGATAAAAATTAATTCGTAAAATAGGCACTCAAGTTGATTCGGAGACGGATATGGTGGCACGCGTAGGAATACTAATGGCATCACACTAATATGGCATTTTTTTTATTATTATTTAGCTTTTGCCTTCTTTTACTGTTTATAAGTTAGGTTAGAAAAGTTAGGATCAGTTATTTTTTTATATAGTATACGCATTTTTCACAGTTGACAATCAGCTATCCTCACCCATGGTGTAAGCTCATATAGTCCCATGTATATCTACGTCTTTCACCCTTATTACGCTGCCTCACGACTCCAAAACTTATTCTAAGTTGGTTTAAACACGGCTACAATTTCTTTTAATATTATCTTTCGGGTGCAGCTCCGAATGTGGCGATGCCTTTTTACAAAATGTACAGGACTGAGATATTTGTGAGACTTTGAAATATAAGATTAGCATTAAAGGCAGTGAAAACGAGACGTAACTGTGTTTGTTAGCGATAACTACTGCTGTAAAATGGGAACAATATTCTTGCGGTAAAGGGTGCGGGGCAGTGATGTGCATCGCGTATACTTAAATTACCGAACCTGACTTTACCTAACCCTTCTTCGCTCGCTCTACTGTTCGCGTTTTGTTTATCCTGTAACCAGAAATAAATACAAAAATAATAAGGGCTAAATAAAGCAATAAGAAGTCGATGTTCGAGGCACCACCAACTACGGAACCGCAGCCTATCTTTCTCCTGTAAGTTTGACTTTTTGGGGGGGGATAGATAAAGTAAACCCAATTCCACTACAGTAAAAGAGCAAACCTTGCCTCCCTCTGGGTGTGACTTTTCTATCAAAAGGTTATACAGACGTTCGGGGCAAGAAGAGTGACTTGCCCGGTGAACAATTCACATTCAGAATCAATCACATTAAAACTGGCAAGCTATAGAGTACCAGGTTCTGATTGTTTGTACTCTAAAAACGCTACACAGGATATCGTACCGGTATCGTAAACAATTACCTCACAACTCTGTAGCGTGTACTTCCTTGAATTACAGGATTTCTTCTGAACATTTCAAACACACTTAGATCGTTTTTGTCTCGATATACAGTGTTCGTCCTCTATATAATGTTAAAAATAACAAAATGCAATGAAATACATATGAATGTGCAGACGATGAAAGGTACAGAACTCCGCTTAGTTGTAAAGCGATATTTACAGACAAGATTTATGCCTCCTGTCACTCTATTTACAAAGCGTTCTTCATTATATTGGGATATATGCTTGTTTTCACTCTAAAAATGGAGTTAAAATACGAAATCCTGATCCCTTGGCATCTAAAACACCATATATATACTAAATTTCATATGAATGACTTACCTAACTTAAAAATAAACAATATTTTTTTCATAAATTATAAGCACTGAAAAAGGTTAACTGCACAAGGAACAAGAGCAACACGAAAATGGTACAATGTTACCAAGTCGCATCTAAAAATCTACTACATTCTTTCGAAAAAGTATTGTCAAAAAACGAGACTTTTTACTTTACATAGTGAACAAATTAGTGAGTACCTTGAGGCACATCTTTTTTCCTACAACCTTGGAGCATATGTAATCATCATAAAAAAATATTCGGTTTGCAGGGGAGATGGTTGGGAATGGGATTTTTCCCTCTCTGCAAAAAAAAAAAAACTTTCCGGCGATTCCTGAAATATCCCACAAGCGTAGGTTATTGACGTGTATTATGTATAATTTCTACCTTCTGACAAATTCTTCACCTTCTCCGGCAATTGCGTACGTCGGACACTAGCCAAAAATCAAATTGACCTAATTAATAATATAATAATAATAATGATTAAAGATTTATAGTACATGTGAAAGAGTGTAACCACTAAAAAGTAGGAGGAGGGATTTTTTAAATCTCATTTCCCCCTTCTTTTTTCACTTCAAGAACCACTTGCCCTTAGGTCGATTAGAAATGTGTATTCCGTATCAATATTAGTCTGTTCCCAATAAACATTCAAATGATAAAAGAGATTTGAAGCAAAGCTTTCATGAGGAAAAATCCAAACTCTAAAAATCGGTAGGGATTGGGATGGATAAGTACGATTAAATATCTTTATGTCGTCTCCTGCCTGTATTCTTGAACACAGAACAAGACAACCTTTAAATACTCCCCACGCTCACGTCTAAACCACGAACATCTGGATGGAAATTTATGCAGTTGTTTTCTACCCAAACGTTGACACTTTTCTTAAAGAAAATATATACTTCCTTCCTTTTTCTCTGGGGTCATTGAAGTATATAACCATTGGGGAGAGAGGGACCGGATGACCGACCATTTTTCACTTTCAGAGAGTGGCAATGACGAAGAAAAGTTCTTATCGGAATCTTTCTGGCAGTGTGTGTAAATGTTTGGTGAAGTGTAAATAGTAGGAGAGCCGGTTACCCTTCGTCCTTGGACCCAAGGTTATTAAAGTTAAGAATTGATCTGGAGAATAGTTCGGAAATACCAATTGAAGAATCAATGTTGTAATTGTCATGAGCAAAGAAATCATTGATACAAATTTCAAGGGTGTAATCCACAAGAAAGACAGGGAAAGGAAGTTTCGGGTGGGAATTATATTTTTTTCCATTTATCGCCTTTCAAGGCCCAACAGGTCCTCATCTATTATCGGTATTTTTTTTAATAACTATATTTATTTTATTAAATACACTGTTAAACATTGAGAGATCTGTGCCTTAGTTCGCTGGCAAAAACTGGCCTGGTTTGAGTTATTATTTTACTACACCGTTTCTTTGTCTTAGAATAAACGAAATATTAATAATTATTTAGTTTATTATCTTAGTTTAGCCGAAAGTTGGCTTTAAAATACGTCACTGTGTTCCATACATCAAATCGGTTAAAATTTAAATAATTGATTTATTGCCCTCGTTAGATTGTATGAGTTATACAGCGTTGAACTGGATTGGTCGCCATTACTCTACAAGGGCCCAATATCAGTTAGATTTACTTAAGTCAATACCTTCTTTATCCAACGGAACGTAATACCGAAAAATAATAATTTCACTGTAGATGTTTAGGTTGTTGATATAATGATGACAACTAATAAAATTTTACAATAAGCGTTCACAAAGAAAAAATATTAAGAAAATTATTTTATATCAATCCTACATTATATTCTCAATTTCTCTTTATAACTACTGTATAGCAACAGAAAATAGTTACACCGTATTAAGATCGTAACAAGTATTTAACACATTATATTGAGAGAGTGACACGTGTTTTCTTTATCGAAAAGTTTGTTCGCAACAAATATTTGCCCCGTATGATAACTATAGGGGAAACTGCTGTACCTTGAGCATAAGGTACCTTGGAACACTATTGTATTTCTGACTGCCTATGCTATTTCGAGACTACTCCGCAAACTATATCGTGTCAAGTTTTACAAGTAGTAACTTCATATCTTTCATTGTGTTCAGGTGGCTGTGTGTTGGGTAAACTGGAAAAACCTTTTTGAGAGTTAAAAGTAACTGTTTACAAGTTTCATTTTTGTTTTATGGAGGTGTTATTGGAGTTATTTTCTGTTATCTATAATTATAACCGTCTACAATAGAATCAAGTAAGTTCCTCTATGACATAAATTTCCATTTTACATGTAGCATTTGCAATATGATGCCACTTCTATGATTTCGTACAGTCTGTTCTGTTGTACCAAAAAACAGACACACATGTTGTACCTTGGAACACATTCCAAGATACATTAACCAGAGTTGAAACGATTATTCATGACAAGTTTTTGTCCGGGTCATCTGGTCAATGCTTGGGATCCGGTCTGACCTGGTGACCCGGAGGGGAAAGAAGGTGATTTTATTATTTTCCTTATGACATTTCGCGTCTGTATAATGTTTCTGTACAGACCGGGAACAGGGGTTTGCTGCCCAGAGCACCAAGAATACGATGATGAAAAGCTCCTAACAATTTTTTTTTATTTTTTTATTTGATTTATTTTCATTCTGATGACCAGATTCCATGCACAAGCATTCTGGTATAGAATACGTCATTACAGATACATATAATACAGATTGCACACACACACACACACACACACAGACACAGACATGTCAATACATACATATAACACATAAGAATTACTATTACAATGAATACAATACAATGTTACAATGAATACAATATATAAACAAGATAGAATTGCAAAGAATAGAAAGAAACGCAAATTCTACAAAGAAAATAACTTGCTACCACACAAGAATACAAACATATTTACAAAAATAATATTATCAGAAAATGATTTATGTTGCAGTGAATGGACAAGGATAAATTAGCACAAAATATAAAGAATACAGAGTACAACTAAAAAGAATGGTAGAGTGAATACACAATATATATTTACATAGAAAAAAAAACACATTTGCTATTAGGTACAACTCAATAGTTTTCAACTTATTCCTGACTGTGAAAATTCTTCAACACTATAAAAACATTTTTCAATAAGCAGTTTTCTTAACAGTGATTTAAAGGTGTTTTTGTCTTTAGCATGCTTAATATTTACGGGTAGATCATTATAAAATTTAATGCCCATATATAGTTGGGATTTGGAGAACATTGTTGTTTTGTGATAGGGTAGGGACAGATCTTGATTGTGTCTTGTATAGTGTTCGTGTTTATTGTAGTTTCTCTTCAAATGATCAGTATTATTATATGTCAGAAGAAGTACTTCATATATATAAAGTGACGGAAAAGTTAATATATTTAATTCTCGAAATAGTCTTTTGCATGACGTACGCCTAGACATGCCAGTTATCGTTCTTATTGCTTGCTTTTGCAATAAAAAGGGTTTCTGTCTATTCGGAGAGTAACCCCAAAAAGCCAGTCCGTATCTTAATTGTGATTCGAACATGGCGTGATACAACGTTAATATAGTATTTCTGTTAACAATTGGTACTAATGACCTAATTAGGAAGATGGTTGAAGAGAGTTTACCACAATAGTAAGAACTTATGGAAAAAGTCTCTGAAAAGAACGAAAATACCCTCGGATATAGGCAAATAACTCTCCTCGGAGAGGCTATTCTGAAGGAATGTGTGAGTTTCACACATGAAATATTGATTGATTCAAGCCAATTCAGGTCAAATCGAGTGAAGAAAGAGTTATAGGGTCAAGATTAGGTCACTGGGTCAATAGGTTAAGATTCGATCATCGGATCGCCGAATTACGAAGTTAGTCTGGTGATTTGGGTCATCACCGGGTCCCCGAGTGAATCGGGTAATTCAGGTCAACTTTTAAACAGGGTTGCCGCGCCTATCGTGTCAAGTTTTAGGCTGGATCATCGGGTCCCCGAATTACTTACGTTGGGGTCAGGCCGGGTCACCAAAATTGACCCGGTTTCACCTCTGATAAGTTAAAATGAATTTTATGGGTGGTGACAGCACTATGGCTTACGCCCGTCCCGAGTTTCACCTATGACATTAACACATTTCGAACCAAATTATGATAGTATGCTCTTTATTTTCTTGCAGAAATACGAGATGCCAAGAAGCAAATCAAGAAATAAAAGGCTACCCATTGAGCCAGATTTAAAATGCAATGAAAGCAGTGACTGTCCAGTCTGCGTAAAGTATTTCGTTCCCGTTAAACATGTCAAGTGATCAAAGTGTTTCTAACCACCTTACCTAGACTGTGTTCCAAGGTACATTAGCTTTTCTAAAATGGAACACTTTGCTAGGAATTTTTCAAAAATAAAAAATATCGTTAAAGAAAGAGAAGCATAAGCTAAATTCTGACGCAGTTTGACTCAGAAAACCTCGAAGTTTAAGAGCACATACATCGAATTGAAAAAATAAATGTCCCTAAAATTATAATTCGGAAAAAGTAAAAAGTGTCCCATTGTACAGCAGTTTCCCCTACCTATTTCTTATTCTAAGTGACCATTTTTTTTTAAGTCTTGTTCCACAGTTTCAAATCTTGACACTCTTCCATTCTCTGATTTTCAAATGTTAATTGCTTCGGACTCCATTTAGTGTTTATTTGTATCCAAAATCAGAAATTATCCACTGTGCAAATCCAAACAACACGTTCAATGCATAAGTAACATTCTGAATCATAACGCACCTGTCTCATATAATCAATTCATCAGCATGTTGTCGGTTCTCATCGGTGACGGTTGGGGGTCGCGGTGGGCCAGTAGTAGAGCGCACAACTTTAGTGCTTGGGGGTCCTCGGTTCAATCCCAGATCATGCCATGTGGGCTTGGTAGTGGACAAATACCATGTGTGTGGATTTTCTCGAGGTTCTCCAGTTTCTTAATTCCACCAATTCTTTCATTATCATCCTGACAAATTGTGCCAAAGCTGCCTAAAGGTCTTAAGTAAAATTCAAATTCATTGGTGACTGTGTGATGTTGACGAAGGAGGTTTTTCATTCTTTGAAACTTCTTCACCTAACGTCGCACGTTGTTAACATCCAGTACAGTGTCCCCATAAGCATTCATCAGTTGATAACATATTATTTTAGGTGCTACCCACCTTTCACCAGGTAGACTTCAAAGTCTTTTGAGAAAGTTATTATTTTTCTCAGAGATTACCCTAGCTGAAGGCCACACACATTTCGGTCTACTGTTATTCTCATCCATGTAGTTCCTGAAAAACGCTTCATTCATCTACTCATCTTCAATGTGGACTTCGTCTCAGTCGTTTTTCTCTGGGAATCCAATGTAGTACATTCGTCGTCCATCTTCCATCTTTTCGTCTAGCAAGGTGACCAGCCCATCTCCACTTCACGTGCGCGAATCATTCATTTGTCTTCCTGTCCCTCCTAGTTATTCCTAGCATGCATCTCTAAATTGCTCTTTGCGTTACTCTTAATCTATAAGTCGTTTGCGCACTCAATATCCAAGTTTCAAAGCCGTACATCACTACAGGTAAGACACATTGATTATAAACTTTACGCTTCAGACACATTGCTAGTTTGCTTTCGAAAATAAAGTGTAGTCTTCCAAACGAGCTCCACGCCATTTTACATCTTTTATTTATTTCAACGTCAACTTGGCATTCGATATTTTGAGCTGGCCTAGGTAAACATACTCATCAGCTATTCCTATTGTTTCTCCGTGAATCTTTATTTCCTTCTTCGCAGCACGTTGATTGTACATTACTTTTGTTTTACTTAAATTCATTTTAAGTCTTATTTCCGAACTCTCATTACACAGTTCTTCCATTCGGGTTTGTAGTTTTGCACTTGAAGGAAACAGAATTATATCATCAGCGAATAGTAGGCGATTAAGGTAATCGCCATTGATTTTTATTCCAACTTCTTCCCAGTTTAAATTTTGGAACACTCCCTCCAGACCTTTTCCAACTTTAAATGTTTCACTCTCTTGGTCCAATCTAATGACAGATGTGGCAGTAGAGTAAATGTTTCGCAGTAACTAGATGTATGCATTTTCGATGTCTTGATGTTCAAGTGATTTAAGTACTGCTACCAAGGAGACCGAATCGAAAGCTTTTCCAAATCTATGAATCCCAGACATAGTTGAAGTTCATATTCATTCGTCCTTTCCTTTTTATATAGGGTTGGCAAAAACCATGTTTTTAAATTTAAAAAAAAAAAGTTTTTTTTTGTTTAAATCAGTTTTTTTGTTTAATGCTTTGCTTTATTATTAATATTACATACAGATAGAAATGTTTGTTTTCCCTTAATGTCCTTATGCAGCAGCGCGGCTAAAAAGGACGGGACCTACAGATACAGCTTGAAGTGGAATCCGAACCACTACTCGCTTTGCACCTGAGATAAAGTTCTTTGTCCTTTTTCTTGTACAATAAAATAATAATAGCATTATTCCAACTTGACGGTATCTCTCTCTTCCTCAGGCAGATTGAAAATAATTTAGCAAGTTCCTCTTTCATCTTTTCACCTCCTCATTAAACATCTCTGCTGTGAGCTCATCTTCTCTTACGATTTCCCGTTCTGCATCCCTCGAAGTACTTTATCCACTTCTTTCATTACGTCTGGAAATTCTACATCATTTTCGTAAGAATCTCCTTTTCTAATTACTCTTCGGAGTAATACGATTCTCTGTAGAAATTTTCATTTTATATATATGTAGACCAACTCCTCCCTTCGGGGAGAGGCCTCATCCACTAGTGGATTGAATATGGCTGTGATTTATTATATATATATAATTTCCTCCTTATTTCTGGTTACGGTCTCAGGTACCCTTCAGGTCTCTTAACTGCAATTATTTGCTTTTTCCCTATCATGAGCTGCTGTTTGGTTTCCTTCAGGCTCTTGTTCTCCTCGACTGAATTTCTAACAAGATTTTCGTTGTACCCACTCTTATTTTTTCCTTTGCTGTTTTATTTAGTTCTATGTACTCAGTCCTATTTATGTGATTTTCCTCTTCTTTCATTTCCCTCCTTTTCTTCATCAAGAGTTTAGTTTCTTCTGAAATTTTGCTCTCTTTGTTCTTTTTATGTCTGCTATATCCTTTGCCGTCTCTTATTATCTCAGTCAATATTTTATTTCTGCTATTGATATCTTCTTTGTCTTCCAACTCTTCCAAGGCGCTAAATCTTTTGCTTAGTTCTATCATGAATTTCTGTGTTTTTCGATCGATTTTCTAGATCTCAAACTGGAGGTTTTCCTAATAAGCTTCTTTCTCTCAAGTCTAATATTTAGTTTCAGCTTACATCTCACCATCCTATGATCACTTGAGATTATGAAACTTCTCATAACAGACACGTCTTGTACTCTAGATGTACGATTCCCTACATGCGCTATTAAAATTGAATCACATAGATAAGTCTTAGCTCATTGCGCTTACTGTTATTATTATACAATCGCTGTCCGTAGTTAGAATCAAAGGTAAACGATTTCCAGTTAAGGCGGCGCTACTGCCGCACAGTAACTTAAGTCTGTATATCACCACTTCTTCCTGAGTTATCGTGACCATTTTTCACATTGCAGAACGGACAAAATGGCGGACTCGTAGAGTGGAAACAGAATTGAGTTTTATTTTGTAGATCAAGATGTCGTCCATGTATTGTGCCGTGAGTTGTAATCATAACGAGATAAATTTTCTATGTAAATAAAAGAAGCTTTCCTAGAAATGAATCCAAAGCAGCTGTCTGGGAAAGAAATTTACATCGAAGTAACTGGATATGAGGACCATATTGTCATATGCTGTGCGACGTTAAGTATTCCTTGTTTATTTCTCCTCTAAGGCTCAATTCAAGTGGGTTTTCCCGCCTTTTTCGTTTTACGTCAATTATTCCAATTTCAGTACAGGAAAACAGAAATTAACTTTCACAGACCAAATTTCGCTTCGTCCTTCAATAATGAGTACAATTAATTTTAATTAACATTATTCTGTCCCAAAAGTGTCTGCACATAATCCTGACTTTACTATTAATATTCTATTAAAGTAATTGTTCTCATTATTGAAGGACGGAAGGAACTTTAGTCTGTCAAAGTTAATTTGTTTTCCTGTACTGAAATTTGAATAATTGACGTAGAACGGAAAAGGCGGGAAATTCCACTTGGATTGAACCTTAATTTACAATAATAAGTTATTTATACACTGAAGTACAAAAAAGTCATGAGATAGCGGAAGGGGGCTAGTTGATGGTGCGGTAACATCGCGGCAAACCGGTCGAACGGCTCAAAGCAGTTACAATGTGGTCAGTTGGACCTCTGTGAGTGCAGTGAAAGTAAAACGTCGTGTACCGTGGTGATGGCAACCCGACGGGAATTATCGGCGTTTGAGCGCGCGTAGATAGCTGGTGTTTGACGAACGTGGTATGCAATTTCATAAGTCGTCCCGACATTGAACTTTACTCGCTCCACAGTTTCAAGGATGGACCATGAGTGCCGCATTGGAGGCATTACGACCTATCAGGGACAACACAGTGGCAGCCCACGGGTGCTAAATGACGTCTTGGAAGACTCGTTTGGGCAAACAGATAAGCAACAATGCATGATCTGACAGCAGGAATCAATGCAGGACGTCCCAGGAACGTGTCTGAGGTCTAAGCAATTTAGTCTCCATAGGGTATCGCAGCCGAAGACTGACACGTGTGCCGCTACTAATCGCTGCCCATCGATGGTGATGATTCACATTGGTACGAGAACACGTGGATTGTGCCTTAGAGGACTGGACACCTGTAGCGTGGTCAGATGATTCACGATTCCAATTGGTGTGCGCGGATGGTAGGGTCCGGGTATGACGCAGAACCCACGAGGTCATGGACCAAAATTTCAACAATGCACTGTGCAATCTGGTGGTGATTCCGTCATGGTGTGGGGCGTGTTTATCTTACATGGTTTGGGTCCTCTAGTCCGCTTGAAGCGGACATTGACCGATCAGCGATATATTCAGCTGCATGGTGACCATCTCTAGCCCTTTATGAACTTCGTGTTCCCTGCCAACAATGGGTTTTCCTGGATGATAATGTGCCATGTCACCGGGCCACAATACTGTATTAGGACTGGTTTGAGGATACATTATGGCAACTTCCAACGCATGATTTGGCCCCCTAGATCGCCGGACATGAACCCTATCGAGCACATGTGGGATATCATCGAACGGGCTATTCGTGCCCAGGATCCTCCACCTGCAACAACCACCGAATCGTGGACGGCAATCGACATTGCATGGCTGCATATTCCTCCAGCGGACTATTAGCGACTTGCCGCGTTGCTGCATTTCGACGTGATCGCGGGGATCCTACACGTTATTAGTGTTACAAGATTGAAAGTTGAACACTTTATCAAGCGAATTGTGTTTTTATTCAAACTAGGTTTGACCAACACCAGTTATATATGACGTTATGCTTTTGTTTTACCTAGCTGGATTTATAAACAAGACATAGTTACCGACGGGTTTTGAATTTACAGAGGTCGAACGTACGCAATGGAAGATGTATATTAAACAGTAAACTACAACATGCTAGATGTATACTAAATCTGCTGCGAGAGAATCAAGACATGTTGCATTGAACGGAATGTAAATATCGAATATTGGCATAAGCGAACTACACTCCACTACAATCTAAAACAAAGGTAACCTAGTTCTCAAAGGGAAATGTGCACATTGAATGTAGAATGATTCTACAGAGGTTCTTCAAATAAAAGAGTTTACTTGAGAAGTTGTCTTATAGTACCTCATTCTGTAGACCGTCATCATCAATATATCATAGCAGATTATTTATGGCGCAGTTCAGGAAACTTTGATTCAATTGTATGGAGTATTCAGCATAACTTACTGTGGTTAGATGTTTACGAAAGGAAAAAAGATGTAGAGTATTTACCATTGGAACGATTCGATCCAAATACGTTTATGTGGATCAGTTTGATATGTATTGTGAAGCCTATAGCATCAAAAACAGATAAGAAAGTACCTTTATTCTTATCAAACATTGGACATGAACTTTTTGCCTTGTTAAGAGATTTATACGCACCGGATAATGTGAAGAAGCAAACTTTCGATTCCATACAGAATAGACTGAGAGAACATTTTCCTACCAAAGTAAATGTAATTGTTGAAAGATAAAGATTGCATCTACTCAAACAAACAGAACTACATTCAGCAGCAGCGACTTTATCCTAAAACTGAGAAATCAAGCTATGAAGTGTGATTTTGGGAGTTCCACAGACGATCTAATGAGAGATCAACTGGTAGTAGGAATACGGCGTGATTATACGAAGAAACGACTGTTAGCAAACGACAAATTGACTTTACAAAAAGCAATTGATCTAATTAGCATAGAAGAGCAAGTGGAAAAATATGCCTCTTGTTTCCACATGATGAATTTAGCAAACGATCGTTTTGAACGGATAGATGAGCTACACACAACTGGAAAATACAAACAGAACAAGGTGAAATCACAGGTGGTGAAAGGTAGACTATGTTATCGTTGCGGAAGTCAACATCAAGATTATGAAGGCTACAAAAACGGTTTTGATACTAAACTAACTTTCTTTAAGTGTGGAAAAATTGGACATATTTCAAAGATATGCCGTTCAAAACAATTAGTGAGATCGCAACAGGTAATGGAGAACACAGATGAAATAGAACAGATGGTAAGCATATCAACAACGTATAACACCACAACGACTGAGCAAACAGAACCATATCAACCTCGTTTTTGGAACGACATACTTTTGTTAGGAAAACTAGTAGAAGCATCGGGTAGAATAGAAGAGGAATCTAGTGTACCAATGATTGACCTAAACTATTAACAAAGAAGTGATACGTTACGCAGCGAACACTGGGTTTGGGCTCAACTTAATGTCTACCAACACTGATGAAATTAGATGCCTGATAAACTTAAACCGCAGAAGAAAACAGTTAAGTTGGTAAGCAATTCTGATTTACAGTTATTAGGTTACATGCAGTTAGAACTTTCACATCGTACTTCAGTGGTAACATTATTATTTTTCATCCCTTTAATCGAATTGCCATACACACTTCTGGGAAATGGACTGAGTAAGCTTTTCCCTGTTTGATAATTCGAACATCAACCATCGTTTAAAAATAAAACAACCGAATCTAACACTGAGAAATCTTATTCTACATGTTTGGAATTATCAATATCTAATCTTTTCAAAGAGCTACATAACTATCACAATAAGTGCTTTGTAAGTAAGGATATTACTCTTTACATGTCTAAAGAGATGACACAGAATCTATAGCAAATACCACGAAAAATGTACAAGAAGAGATTTGTCATTTATAAAACGATGATAAATGCAAGGATAAGTCTAACTTAACCACAGATATCAAGTCAGTAGCAGAGAGAAATGAGAATGTTGAACCTGTTCATTCTAAGAGCCAAACGCAAACAAAGTAATCGTAAATCAAGGCGTAATGGTGAAGGTGCAAAGTTAGTAGTGGGGAGAATAATGAACTATCCGATCAGAATTAGGATGAAAAACACAACGAGAAACAAAAGATTGACATTTTACCTTGGGAAGGCCAACATGGTCTTTCACACCAAAGATTCAATCCAAACTTTGGGCAACAAGAAGACAATCTTGAAAAGTTTGTCGTAACGGGTCATCTTAAGGCAGCCTTAAAATTACTGACAGGGTTTCTACACAAATCTGAGTTTTAATTTCCTTGACTTTCGTCTGCCTCGTTTTTATAATTAGAAATTACTTTTAAATATTACAATTTACTGTTTTATATCACAGTACAATATATACGTTGTTACAAAATACACTACAAACACACATACCTGCTATTTCCTCCATTTTTGTAAGTATTACACCGTCCTTTTCTTATCCTGCGTAGCTAGTGAGGAAGAAGGAATTGTTCCTTTTGAAACAACTACAATATATATATGAGCTCCTGCGTAGTCTAGTCGGCAGCGCGCTCGACTTCAATGCGAACGGTCTCGGGTTCGATTCCCGGTGGGGGCTAAAAAATTTCGGTGTTGACCCAACATCGTGAGGACAATTGGGGATCTGCTGTGAATAAGACAGTGGAGAGCTTTCTGGTCAGCGTGGGAGCAGTAGACCAACTCCTCCCTTCGGGGAGGGGCCTCATCCACTAGTAGATTGAATATGGATGTGATTTATTATTTTATTATATATATATATATATATATATATATATATACTAGGCAACGCCCTAGCCGAGCTGGTCTACCGGTTCCCGTAAGATCACCGAAGTCAAGCAGCTCTGGGTCTGGTCAGTGTTTGGATGGGTGACCGTTTCAGCACTCCAGATGGTGTTGCATGGGCGGCGTCCACCCAGCGTCGTGAGGCCAATTGGGGAGCTACCTGAATAAAGAGGTAGCGATCACAGTTGAGGGCTTCGGCTCTCCTCTCCCAACACGTCTGGTCAGCGTGGGAGCAGTAGACCACCTCCTCCCTCCGGGAGAGGCCTCATCCACTAGTGGATTGAATATGGCTGTGGATTATTATATATATACTAATATTTATTAAACCGATACACACAAAAAAATACTTAAGCTTAATTTTCTTTCGAATTTCTTGCACTTTGTTTTCAATGTCTAATTGTATAGAGTCAGCTTCTCGTTTCTTTTCCATTTTTTAGCTTTTTCTTCCTGTTGTGATTTACGATTCATTTCTAAGTATTCCTGATATCTTCGCCGGGCTCCTCGAACATAGAAATCAATAGAAAAATGTTACACTATCTAGTTAATTCCACCCGCTTCATGGATAGCATCCTGTACATGTCGTTGACATACTAGAGTGTGTTCATGCATGTTTTCCACTAAAATTGATTTGTTAATAGAAAAGCCACTTCCCACAGCTCCTTGTATTTATCACATGTAGGCAGGAAGCTTGCATAGAAAACATCAACCCATTTCTCTTCTACTGTTGTACGAACCATTCTGAACTCCTCTTTGAATTTATTTTTACTTGCAGTACAAAGACTAGAATATTGTTCTTTCGCTTTTTCTGCCGTTAACTCATTTATCTGGCTGTTACTGTGCATCACTCCCAATAATACATGAAACTTACTTTGGCCTAATTTGGGTGTCTGCTTGATTACAAATGGGTCTAGTGAAGATAACCCACGTACAATTTTAAACTTCAAAGGGCATTTTCCCACCAGTTTCATTACCATTGATTGCTACAAGAAACTTCTGGCATTCCAGAAGAAATTCCAATTTACTTTGTCATTACATTTAACTCCACCTCAGATACGTCTGGCTGCGAAACCAATGTCTACATTCTGTGTTGATACTAGATTTGATGATGATAGTTCCACTCCTTTTTCAGTCTCCTAACAATGAAAGATCTTTACATATACTTTGTAATTATCCCTGACTATTTCTATGCTTCCCTGATCAATTATCGTTTTCCTGACTTTCCAGGTCTGTAGAAGCCCTGTACTGAATAACTTATAACATAGTGGACAAGTGCTTAATTTGTGAATCAAAACATTAGGTTGTTGTACAGTGAGATTTTATTTTTTTATCGGAACTATGATCGTTTAACGTATACAATGTCTTACAAATGCAGATAATTAGCCTGTAAAAGAGAAGATCAAGTGAAGATGGGAAGTTTGTGATAACATATTAAATGTGTTTGAAACCGAGAGATGGTGCTACCATATCAAACATAGTGGTTATGAACTTTTGTTAACAGATGGAGTTAGCATGCACGCTGTTTACTATTACATATTGAACGAAAAGAACGATTACTGTTAGATAGGGCCCATTTAATTCTATATGAATAAAGTTATTTATAATGTAATCAACTTTAAACATGTGTAGAGATCACATTTGTTTGTTTCTATCAGATTGTCAATGTTTATTCAACTTTTCTTTGATTCTGAGAACATTACAGATTTTTTTATATATATACAGATAAAGCTATGTTTGTTTGCAGAAATAGTCCAGGCAATTTACAGTTGGACCTGGGCAAAATTGCAATAGAAGCTTTTTATACAGTTGTCGATTCAGATATCATTACTGAATAACATATTCAAAATCCGACAAAATCGGACCACGGGAACATCACCCAAAACGGTTTTCAAAATGGCGGACCATGGTCAAAAAGCTATGGATCTATCTTGCATTTTCTTTTCTGTATCTCGCGCTCATTTCATTCGATTTTGATTATTGTTTTTTTTTAAATTAAAGGTCATTTTACGTACTACATTTCTGATTATGAGCATTGTTATCGTATCTCGTACAGTTTCTTATGAAAAACGAGAATTGACATTTTCACCATCTTTTACATCTATGGATATATTGAATATTTTTAATTTACTTATTTTTTCCTATTTCTTGAATCCGATTATAATAATACAAAAATTAGAAAGGGAAGAAAATTCTTCGATTTTGAAGAAATGCCCCCTCCACCCTGACTTGAAAAACTACAAAAGGTTTTTAAATCAGTACTGAATAGCATACTCAAAATCATTAAAAAAAAAAAAAAAAAAAAAGCAACCATAACAACCCTCGCAAGAATAATTTTAAAATAGAAGAAAATTTGTTCGGAATCTAATATATTTCTGAATAATGTTTGTCTATTTTAGTTGCATGTTTTCTTGAATTATTGTTTGTGTCATTAATTACTGTTTACAAGTTTTTATATTTTCTGAAAGCTATAATTTATAATTTCCTTTTTCTTTTTGTTTCAGATTAAATTTCACATTTAAGCATGGAGATGTCTGAATATTGTGTGATTTGTAAGGAAAAATTGGACAGTCGACATGAGGTAGTTAAAATTAAACAGAAAGGAGCAGATGGTATAAATGAAGCAAGCCACAGGCGTGGAAGTGATGTGGTTGCAGTTCCTGGTATTACTGTCCATGTTTCATGTCGCAAACGATTTACAGATACAGAGGACATTGATGTGAAGAAACGGCAGACTAGTGATGAAACAAAACCAAGAAAAAGTGAACGTTTAAATGAAGACCCAATTCGCAGTGCCACTCATTGCTTGTTTTGTGATACATTTGTGGACTTTTCTTCTAAATATAAACCTAAATCAGAGCATGTGAAAGTACGAACTTCAGAATTTGTTGAAAGCATGAAAAAATGCTGTGAAAATCGTTGTGATGAATGGTCATTTAAGGTACGAGGACGATTCGAGTATTATCTTGGTGACCTTTATGCAGCAGACTGTGTCTACCATAACTCTTGTAGTGTCAATTTTCGAACTGGTAAGAACATTCCTCATGAATACTCTTCCTCCAACAAGTACTTAAAGAAAGCTCGACCAAGTAATGAAGAACAGTACCTTCCATTCCTTCAGACCTGTTCTTACTTGGAAAATAACGATGAAGAACAACTGCTGATTGGAGACCTGATTTCAAAAATTGAAGAATATCTTGAAAGGAGTCAAAGCTGTGCCTATGATCGTAGACATATGAAGATAAAACGTTTGGAGCATTATGGAGAGAAAATTATCATTTCAGGTGGAAGTGGAAAGGCAGATGTAGTTACTTTACTTGATACAGCCAATGAAATTCTTCCGAGTTATCACCAAAAGTCAAAGAATGTGATATTGAACTACAGAAGATTTACTTAATAGAAGCAGCAGTCAAAACTATCAGAAGTGAGGTCAAATCTCTAAACTTTGCTAGTGTGAATGTATACCCATCTCCAGATGACCTTACTGAAGAAAGTACTTTGGAATACATTCCTAAGAGTTTGAAATTATTATTGTCAAAATTATTTGTGGGAAAGGATCCATCTATAAAAATTGGCGCGATTGGTCAAAGCATTATGCAAGGCATCCGTCCTAGAGTATTACTATGTCCACTACAGATTGGATTAGCTATCCAGCTGCACCACAACTTTAGATCAAGGTATCTTATTGATTGCCTGTGCGTTCTACTTATAACTTAGCAATGCAGGAATACACTAAAGAAATGAGGGATAGTAATGATATTAAGAAAGTTGTTGAACGACTAGAATCAATATTCCCATTCAACTCTGGCCCATATCTTTCCAACATTGTTACAGGTGTAATAACTGATCCTGGAATAAATGTTGATGAACTGCATTCCATCGGCACACTCATAGTTCAAAAAATGATGGGTAATGATGTATTCAAATATTCTGGGAAAAGATCCGACAAAGTGAAAACTCTAGGATCTGATGCTGCTGTTGTGAGTCGAGTTAATGATGATATACAAATAGATGCAGCACTTCTCTTTCAGAGAATGATGACTGTAGCTACTGGTGGGGACATGAATCTTGAAGATGTGATGTGTTATGAACTTCGTTCTTATCCTCCTGCCTTATTTGAATCGGTGTATGTTAAGGAAAGCTGACAAGTCTCAGCTAGCTCATGCAATACTGAAATACATAAAAGAGGTACACATGGAAGAAGCTGAAGACACTCAGTTTACAGAACAGTATGAATTGGATGGTGGATCTCTCCTACATCGCCTTTCGTGGCCTAACAGTGAAACATATGAAAACATTGCAACTTCTTATGCAGATTTCACCCTGAAAACATATGGGAAAGCTATCGTCGTTTTTGATGGTTATAGTGATTTTCCAACAATCAAGGATATGGCTCACAGAAGACGCTGGACCAAGACCAGTAGGGATATTAATTTCAAGCCTCACATGAAGTTTGTTGGCAAGAAAGACCAATTCTTGAGTAATGCGAAGAACAAACAAGCTATGATTTCCCTCATAACTAAGATGTTAAAGGACCGTGGATGCACTGTGCACAATGCAATTGGAGATGCTGATGTGGATATAGTTCGTGCTGCAGTCTCGTCATCTGAAAAAGGAAATACAACAGTAATTGGGGAAGATACTGACTTGCTTATTCTGCTTCTGTATCATGCAAATTATAAGGGTTTCAAGTTATACTATCGCAGTGATGTAAGACGGGGACAATCTCCCAACCCTGTGTATGATATTCTCCTCATTAAATCATTACTGGGATACCTGCAAATTTCTTATATTTATGCATGCTTTCACAGGCTGTGACACAACATCCCGAATTTTTTCAATTGGTAAGTCCTCAGCATTTAACAAGCTGGTGAAGAATAGTGAACTCCGTTCAGTTGCAAGTGTATTTTGTTCTGACTCCTGTCAACAGTCTGAAATTGAGGCTGCTGGAAGAAAAGTAATGATTCTGTTATATGACTGCAAGTCATTGGAATACACAAATGTACTACGCCATCGAATGTTACTTGAGAAGGTACATCATACCTGAACGTTTACCACCTACTGATTCGTCTACAAAGTACCACAGCTTTCGTACGTACTTTCAAATAAGAATCTGGAAATCTACAGACAAGGAAATGAAGGCTGAAGAGTGGGGTTGGTATATGTAAAGAATAATTCCTACCATCCCATACTTTGTGATATGCCACCAGCTTCAGAGCATCTACTTAACATGATACGCTGTTCTTGTTAGAGTAAATGCGCTACTTTTCGATGTGGATGCAAGCGTAATGGATTGTCATGTTCATCTGCCTGTGGAGACTGCCAAGTCAGTGGCTGTGATAACAATCAAACTGCTACTGATAATGAATACGACAGTGATGAAGACGATTCATATTAAAGTGTTTGTATTGAAACTTCAATTTCTTAAAGCAAACATACATAATTTGAAGTAACTTTTAACTTACTTGATAAGATGATAGGTGAACGCTGTTATTCATTGTTACGTGAAAAATATTTGCTGTAGTGTAGTGTTAATACATATAGATTTATTTAAAACATTATTGGGTATAACAAAAACTGAGTTTAGAAATTTTACATTTTTCATACAAAAAAGAAGTTATACGAAGCTTTTTTTAAATTTGTATAATGAAGAATTATATTGTAAATATTCTCACACATATAGAACACAGTGCAGTATAATATTATTATTGAACTTATAAAAAATTTAATAAATACATAAAATGTAAAATACAGATCTGAAGAAGAAAAAGCAACAATTGATAATACATCATTTTAAAGAGAAAAAATGCGTTGATTGTAAATTAATGGCTTTTATCTTAGAAACGGTGGAAGATAAAAGTAAAGTGTTCTTATTAAAAAAATGTAGCATTTATATGGGGCTTTTATTTTAAAAAGTTTCATGTAAATCCGATTACAGGGAACCGAGATACAGGCTATTATTTAAAGTGTACATGCAATAAATTATAATTTTTAAAATTAAACCTTTATCATAAGAAACTGTACGAGATATGATAACAATGCTCATAATCAAAAATATAGTACGTAACATGACCTTTTATTAAAAAAAACAATCATCAAAATCGGATGATACGAACGCGAGATACAGAAAAAAAATGCAAGATAGACCCAAAGCGTTTTGAACCATGGTCCGCCATTTTGAAAACCGTTTTTGGGGGTGTTCCCGTGGTCCGATTTTGTCGGATTTTGAATATGTTATTCAGTAATGATTTCTAAATCAAAAGCAGTTTTAAAAGCTTCTATTGCAATTTTGCCCAGGTTGAGGGTGTAATTGATCTAGATTTCCTGGACTAAAAAAGGGGGTGAATGTTATAACTTGTAAGATTGCCAGTTGCATATTTTATCAAGCGAATTGTGTTTTTATTCAAACTAGGTGTGACCAACACTAGTTATATATAACGTTATGCTTTTGTTTTAACTAGCGCGATTTATAAACAAGACATAGTTACCGACGGGTTTTAAATTGACAGAGGTTGAACGTACGCAACAGAAGCTAACATGCAAGATGATGTATACTATATCTGCTGCGAGAAAATCAAGACATGTTGCATTGAACGGAATGTAACTATCGAATATTGGAATAAGCGAACTACACTCTGCTACAATCTAAAACAAAGGTAACCTAGTTCTCAAAGGAAAATGTGCATATTGAATGTGGAATGGTTCTACAAATAGAGTTTACTTCAGAAGTTGTCTTATAGTCATTGTTTATGAACAATAATTCTATCATCATCAATATATCATAGCAATTAGGTAGATATCCCACAACTTTTGGCACTTCAGTGTACTTTACTTCACACTTGTATTTCATGCGATTAAATGACATATAATTCTGGGACTCATCGCATTGTAAGTACCGATTATTTTTTTTAGAAGAAAATCCCTTGTTTCTTTCTACAAAGAGGTGACAAAAATGTGTGTGTAGATAGCCATACGCACTATGTTCCGAATGTTATTTTAACCGAGTTAGCTTGTGATCATCACAGATAAAGTAAATATTATTGAAAAATAAAAATTGCTTCAAATTGGCATAAATTCTAATTTTGACCCACAACACTGACTACCATGTGGCATATGAAATAAATAACGTATTAAGCAATTTCTAAAATTCAATTCATAGTTAAAGAATTATATATAGTACGACTACGATTTTCTATGAGACTGATGAGTAACATCATTTACTGAAATATAGAATTTTGTGAGCATTATGAAAACTACAAATACATAACAATACGAAACTTTATTAACGACGAAGAATTGCTTTAGGCTTTTTCAAGTCGAACTAACACAGAGAGATCCTTACATGCTTGTACAGAATGGAAACATGCAAGTTGCAAGTACAGCTATGAAATTTTACCAAAAAGAATACATGGAAATATTTTTTGTGTTAGACATGAACATTTACCAAAACTAACCGATTGAAAAAAAAAAACAGATACCACAAAAACATCAACAATAACCAGACGAGATTTATGTTTAGTTCATATGTGATTTAAATAACTTGATATTTCGCCACGAATTATGAAGATTCCCACAGTCGTTGTCAAATGCACAAGCATGTAAGGATGTATCTGTGTTAGTTCGACTTGAAGGAATTGCCTGAAGATACCTAGCCTGTACTCTGCAATCTTGAATGTGTGTACATTATACAAGGTGTGAGTAAAAATATATTATAATTCTTGTGCAGTACAAAAATACAGCACGCTATGTTGAATGTTTGTTCTTATATGTAGCAGGTGGCAATATGGTTAGGAAGTCACATGCACACCTGCTGTATGAAACAGACGGCGCCGCAGTTTGTCAATTGTAAGGACGTGTACGTCAGTGTGGAATAGCGCATCATAATCAACTTCCTGACGAAGTCGTCTTATAGTCGTATACTTTCGGAAACCTTTGGGAGATTGAAGAGACAGTACGGCCATGCTGTTCAGTGTTAACGTCTATACATAGCGCCTAAAACCGGAAGCTACTGGTGGAGAATGAACCTAATGGGCGCCCGTAAAATACCTCCATTAGAGGTGAAATCAGTGTATCCATTTCTCATCCGATTTCCTCACAGAGCGAAATACAATCAATGCTAATTATTAGCCAAAATTGGGTAAAGACTCAGTAAAGACAGCCATCAGGAGAAAGAAAGAAATGGCACGAACATCGGTGTCTTCTCTGCAGGCTCATCCACATGTGGCTGCCAGCACTGTGAAAAACATTCAGAAATTGAAATGGAATGTTCCAGATCCTCCATATAGTCCGGACCTCGCTCTCTCAGATTATGAGCTCAAAGAAATGTCTCAGTGAAGATGATTTCCTCTTGTTCGGCTATACTCCCGTAAGCGTCCTGATCGCTGGCTCTCGTGCATCGGATTGAGTCTACATCCTACAGTTTCGGACAACAAGTGCTTGTGTTCCATTTACCAATTATAATTCACATATCTGCCCAGAAACAGAAAACTAGTACCGGACTCTGCTCAAGGTTGCCACACTAGATAATTTTCGTATTTACTTCCAAAAATTAAAGATGGTCTTCTCCGCCATTCAAGTGTAAGATATACAAAAATATGTAATTTAAAAATCCTGTGATACTTTCGATGAAAAATGTCCACAAATGTACAAAAAAAAAATTGGGTATGGGAGAGTCATATGGAGCTGTGCGAGTTGCCCAAGGGTACTCACGTGGTACTCAGTTCTTTGTCGATCTACATACTCTAAATAATATCAACACACACAAAAACCAAAACAGATCCCCCATTGAGTGTCGTACTATAATGCATATACTTAGCAATACTAAACAGATAAATGTTATCTTAGCAGTAAGTGATTTCGACATTTAAAAAAAAAAAAAACTATTAAAATCAGACTGTGTACAAACTTACCTCAAAAGACGTTATATTGCCACCTTAATGTTCCTAATGAAAAACTGCTCTGTTACGGAAGCAAACACCACTAAATGTTTTATATAATTAAGTCTCTTGAAGGTTTCAAAACGAACTGAATGCAACGATAAAACATTTTTCGAAATTCAACTCAATTTTTATTACTGTTATGACATTACAAATGTTGTACAAAGAAGAAAACACAAATATTTACAAGGATAATAGCTTTATATAAATAAAGCTCAACGAAAGACTGTATAAAAATATTTACATGGAAAAATGATTTTTTTTTTAAATACTATTATTTTTTTATACTTTCAATTTTTCACTCACTGTGATATGGCTCACGAACTATGAAGACTTATTACATGAAATTCAACACAGCAGACAAACAGCAAATCACACTTGTGATCATTCTTATTTATATATAGAATATATATATTTTCTGTACAGATTGAGCGAAAATTTTCACCGCTGTTCATTAGAACAAATATTTTACTGGCACTTTTTAAAGAAAATAATTTGAGAAAGACGAAAAGTCTAAAAAGCCTACGTATGAACTATTATTACAATACAAAGGAATATAATTACAGTGATTGAAATATAATACAATATTTATCTCTCAATGGAAAAAAAAAGTATGAATTTACTCAGTTACGGTTACGAACAACCACAGAACTCACAAGAATAAATTATTTGATTTGATATTATACTGACCTCTATGAGACACATTATGCAGATAAAATTTGTCTAAACCATATCATGAAGAACTTTGTTTACCGGCATAATTGTTGAGGTATTGTTTTAACTATAGAAAGTTTCCAAATACTGATTTCACTGTTAGTAACCCAAGCACAAAATAAAACAGAAAAAAATAACACAGACATGATAAGACTTAAATTCTTTCATTGCCAGGCATGTTTTTACACAATTTATTTGCTACTTTTGTTCTTTCATATTTTAATTAGTGTTAAATACTGGTAGTTTATCTTACTTACTTTGTTCACGATAAAAAGGAATACATGACTAGCAGTATCAGCGATAATTAAGTGTTATTATTTTCACCGTTCTTTTCTACAATTTAAATATTCTCACGGAGTAAAAGACAAATATACGGATTTCAGAAGCTTATACTAACTAGTTAAGAACAGAAATATATTCAAGATATCTTGCTAAGAATCGTTACCAGTAATACATATTGATGCATATGTATCCCTCTACCAGGAGGATTATTATACCAGACTCTTTATCTCAGAATGGTTTTAGATAGTAAAAAGTAGTGTTTACAAGCTGTATGCTTCAATCATTCGTTTTAATAGATCAGGTAACTTTGATTTCGTTTAACAAACAATTGATTATTCAGTAATACGTCTCCTATTATTGCAAAGAAATTTGTTTGGATAGAATTCGTTGAGACCTTTTTCTTCTACACCACCTGTTGTACAGAACAATAAATATAATAATGCGTTAGTAAAGTGGTTACATGTATTTTTTCCCATAAGGGCTTAGTTAAGAGAGATCATTTACAAATGGAGCACTTTTCTTTGCCTGAGAACAAAAATTTGGATGTTTATGAATGAAAGATTTGCAGTAACGAACATTAGTTGGGAGCTGAAGTAAAAAATGACCCAGATATTTTACCTTTCATGAAAATTCCAAATAATTTTGGTCACAATAATGGGAATTTGTACTATTTACAAAAAAAAATTCAACCTAGCATTGTGAAACATCACTGAAGATCCTGCCCATTGGACACATATGAAACTGTTAAAGTGATCCCGTATGGTAAGTCAATACGCTCGCTGTTTCGTAATCAAGGCTTTCCGTGTCCGATAAGGGTGCAGATTTATCTCAACGCGTTCCATGAGCCCAGATTATACGAATGGTTTAGTATGAGGCCGGTTATCTGGTCATACATTTATCGCTAAATCAAAAAATTTACTTTATCAGCATTAACGTAATAATAATAATTGAAATCCCATTACATCAATTAGTATATAAATAATATGATACGGAAGCCTATAGGCGAATAACTGTAAAGTTGTAAACCACTTTGTAATTGGAGGGCTTAGGGAAAAAGTAGCGTATCTACAAAAAGTTGTATTTTCAGTTTTTTGTATCATTTTAATCTATATTTCATCCTCCACCTTGTGACAGAAAAAACGTATTTCTGCTTGCATTCATTCTGCCATAAGACTCGTAGCGGAACATAGAGACACCACAAGAGAACATGTAAACATCTGAAAAGTTGCAATTTTGTAGATAAGCTCTTTTGCCCCTAAGCCCCTGAATTGACAAATCCTGTTAAGATATATAAATATTTCAAGTAAAAGAACACACACAAATTACCTACCTGGACACGTTGCTATACACTGAAGGAAGAATTCTCAGTGTGCTCCTATAAAATTTTGTTGATCCTTTCATGTCTTAAGCAAATTTTGTAAGATTGAAATTATATGCTAGATGTACGAGGGTTGTCCACAAAGATTCATCCGTTTCAGAATTAAAAAGTAAATTTAACTCGATTGACTAAGGCTTATACACTTAAACTCATTACAAAAACACACCGTACAATGTAACAGTTTCAGTGTTCTATCAACACCTTCTTCGGATAAACACTACTCAACACTATAAGAGTGCAAAATTATAAGCATCAGAAGTCCACAGATGTTCCACCAATCATGTTCCCGAGATTGATCACTTTCCGAAAACTTCAGTTCCAATATGACTGAAACTGTTGAAATTGTACTGTGTGTTTTCGTAATAAAGTTAAATGCATAAACCTTCTTAGTCCAATTAAATGAAGTTATGAATCCAAAGCCTCAATATAGTTACATGCCCGGGTGTACTCTTACACGATATTGTACATTTTCCGAAGTTGAAAAGGACAGGAGAGATATTTGTACATGAGTAGAAGGACAGAAGATCGAGAAAGAAGAACAAGAGAGGTTTTTAAAGAGGTGCTTAGAAGAGAGAGTGAGGTTCAAAAGAGAGAGAGAGTGCGTAATACAAAATCGTGGCATAAACTGCTAATAAAATTACAAAGAGAACTGATATAGAACGAGTTTAGGCACAAAAGAGGAAATATGTAGGTTTCGTGGACAGAATGAGAGGATAATGAGGTCAATCGAAGATACTTTAAGTATATTTACTACTGAGATGACTAGAGAAGCATTACAGAAAAGGGAATAGGCGTTTACAGGAAAGGTGACAACAGGCTTAAGAAATAAGGGAAGAAAATTCCTTGGAACGAAGAAGAATTTCCAAGTTTAGGATGGCAAAATAGAAGGTGGATCTTGAAGAATTAGTCTACGGGACAGAAGAAGCTCTGACGGAGATTGAAGATAAGGAACAGAATAAAGAAGACGGTAGCGGCGTTGATTACATTAAAAAATATGCGCATTACGGGTAGAAAGAACACTGTCGTAGAACAACCGGATATAAGGGTAGTAGTGAAGGGCTAGCAATGGTATGAGAGAAAACTAGATTACTTAAATGATGAAGGGTAGGGAGAAATAACATAGGAAGAGGATAGTGAAAGATTGCAAGACGAGAGGATTAAAGGAACCTATAGACGAAGCGGGTATATTACCGAAGATTCAAAAGGAGGTGAAACAGAGATTGGTCTTGGACTGCAGGAACAATACGTTACAGAGGTTAAAGATTGTTTTCTTTTTTTTTAAAAAAAGAAAAGAAAAAAAGGCGGATGCGTTAAGAGAAGCCAGGAAAGTGACACGCCGGTCAATTTAACTGAGGTGGTGAAGTTAATAGAGGAGTTAAATCAAATATGGGAAAGCACTGCAATGTTTACTGTCGATGTGAAAAGCATATTTTCTATCTTAAGAAGACAAGAAATATAGCGTATAGTGAGCAAAGAGATGGTACAGACAATTATAGAAGGATGGGATAGCAATAAAATGCAGAACACTTTAAAAAGTGGTATGGAAGATTGGGTTTTGTAGAATAGGTGATTAGATAGTGTGGGCAAAAGAAGAACTTAATACAGGATGATGTATAAGCCTAGTGTTCGCAGATCTGGTGATGAATGCTGGGAGAAAGACGGTGGTGGAGAAAGGAAAGGCCTGACTGCTTACTGTTTTGCAGGGACGTGGATAATTGTCTTGGTATATGGGAAGAGTCAAGACCTTCATTAGATATGTTCCTTAAGGAGCTAAATGATGGTTGTAAGGTGGTGCTTTAGGTAAGTAAAATTGAAGAAAAAGAAAAGCATTAACTGAGAAAACGAAAGAGGAAAGATTTGTAACTTCATGGTTCTAGAAGAAATGCGGAAAAGGATTTTTTTTTTTTTTTTTTGCCACAAGACAGGTGACGTTGACGAAGCAACCAAAGTAAAATCCATAATCAACATGAAGGGTTGAATAGAGATGATCAGAAAAAGAGACGTGGAAAGGCATGCTGAGGATGATAATAGGACCAAGAAGGGAAAAGGCGACAAGCGACGGAAGAATTACAGAGAAAATCAAGTGACTGTTGGGAAAGGTAGGAGTGAAAACAAACAGGAAAGAAGGGAAGAGGATTTTGGACAGTCATTTTTTAAAATTACATTTTTAAGGCCTTTAGACAACTTTGGACTTAGTGACAAACAATAAGCTGCTACGATGAAGAGCAAAGAGGAGGGGTGTACAAGATTCTGTGGATGAACTATAAGGCGGTGTATGCAAGAAAGACGAAAAAGAAATTATACATGATGTTTAAACAACACAAAAAACGATCTCAGGCGAAAATAGCCAGGAACGCTGTTTACCAACACGTCCAGAAGACGCATAATAAAGACTGGGAAAATGCGAAGATACTACAACAGGAAGTTATAAAGTGAAAAGAAGCGAGAAGCATCAAGGAAACTGAAAATAAAGCGATAGACTCGAACAGTGGGTTGAATAAACGTGAGAAATTGGAAGAAATACTAGACAAACGGAGTTAGTATTCAAGAAAAGGTAGATAATTAAAGAGTCTGGGTTGGTGATGTAGTGTTTTAGGCTTTTGGATAAGGATTAGAGTTGGGAATGTGTCAGACAGATATGTTTTATTACTTTATTTAATTCCCCGTTGATTAGTGTTTCATTCTTTTATATAGTATTTCTATCGCGAGCTTGAGGTAGGGTTCTAGTTGGCCAGAGCTAGTAGGGGCATGGCCTGTGTTAAGGTTTGAGCAAGGGAACTGTTTAGGACAAGTGATTGGTTGAACTTTGTTTAGTTTTCGGGAAAAGAATACTCTCTGGAATGTGAAGAAAGGATCCCTGATGCTCAATTATGCATTGAGTAGTGTTTGTCTGAAGAAGCTGATGATAGAACACTAGAACTGTTACATTATACTGTGTGTTTTTGTACATAAGCTTTGACAGACGATTTTAATCAAGTTATGGATATAAGGCCTCACCATAGTTATATCAATATTAGAAAGTAACCACTGAAGATTTCTTAATGGAACATTTCTACGTAGTCAAGCTGGACATTTTGGCACCTATTGTAGTGTGTATAACAAGTTTTTGGACTCCCCTGTCAATCTCTTCCGCCACCAGTCGATTCAGAAACGCAGTAACTATTTCATGGATTATGGGGGACACACATATGGGAATTTTGATTACAATTTGTGAAGGGTACGACCCTGAACTTGTCTCATGAATTTATGGACCAAACGCAATAATAATAATAATAATAATTCGTACTGACAGACGAGCGCCACTCTCTGCAATTACAACAATCAGCCACACTGTTGAATCATTCATAACATCGTCATTAAATACTTCCTAGATTTGGTGAGCTATCACACACGGTAGCGCAGCGCATTTTGTGCGTTCAAAATTCGAACTCCAGATGGCAGGATGTTCTGTTTTCTTTCTTATTTTAAATACGCTTTGGTAATGCAATGAAACTCATACGCAAGTATGGCCAACAAGTGCGGCTGCTTATCTTGCATTGGTCAGGTTAATTCATCTACTCGAGTAAGATGCGAAAACGGGTACTATTTTCTGGACAAAACTTATACAGCAACATGTCCAGGTGGGTTTCATATTTTATCAGGTGGATAAAAATCTACAAAGTATCTGTAATTGTTACTACCATACCTATTTTCTTTAGCTGTTTCAGACAATTTGTTTGTTTGCTTTAGGTATGTTTTAAAATAGCTGATATTTTAAGTGATGTACAGCACATATCACCGAAAAATATTAAATTTGGAAATCAGTGGTTCCATTTCAGAAATAGTAGAGTCCCAAATGCGGCAGACTACTGCTTTTAATTGTCATAAAAAATAAAAATTAATAGTTATGTAACTGACAAGAGATTCTAAGGATCTTCTACAGTCGTACTGAATAATTTGATTGTAGAAATGAAATTTCTTTATACCTACTTTATGATCAAACCCGTCCAGACAGAAGGATCGAGGCCCGACCATACTTTAAGGTGCCATTACAACATTCGAATATCGTGACTGAGGGAAAACTTATGGACTGAAGATAAACGGTTTTCAGTTTCAAACCTACACGATCCAGAGATACGATTACGAGTCACTACATCTGGTTTTAACCTACCTCAATCACTTACATCAGATCGCTCTTCAGACTGAATTAAAATATTTGGGAAACCTCACTGGCATTACTTAACTATTCAAATCACAAAAAGCTAATGGCACAAAAATAAATAAATACAACTATCAAAACAATATATTGATAGGTACACTTGATCTATAAAATAATACATTAGTCAATAATAACAGAAAATCAGTCACACTATATTTTGTAAACAACTGTCAACATTTATTATTTGAAATATACGTTATAATTAACGTAAAAAAATTCATTATACTGGATAATCACTCATTACATGAGAAGTAGGTTAGAACTATTTTTTTTTATAGCATCACGTTTTGAAATAAGATGATTATATACTTGAACAACTAGTATTTACGTAATATTTACTACTGTAATATAGCTTACTGTGTATCCAGAAAAGACTTTGTACATCGTTAATTGAAAATGAAGATTAGACAGATGCATTTATGTACTAGGATTAATCTTAGTTGAAAGAAAACAATTTAAAGCTACTTCAGTGAACCAC
The DNA here is from genome assembly GCA_022664845.1 of Lepisma saccharinum. NCBI lineage: Eukaryota > Metazoa > Arthropoda > Insecta > Zygentoma > Lepismatidae > Lepisma > Lepisma saccharinum. The sequence goes on from JAGDQP010000330.1 coordinate 136,595, forward strand.
TTTTTTTTAACAGTTCATTCTTTTTACTGGTGTTACGTTTCCTTAACAATGGTTTCATATATCTATGTTGGATCATTTATGTACCTTAAAATGTACTACACTTTTTCCTCACTGGGAGAGGGTTAACAAATGAAGAACAGAGCACTATTAAGTTGTTAAATAAGTATGGTGGAAAGGAAGATACTACATTATGAAGTGATTCCGAAAGAAAAAGATTAAAATAAAAATGTAGAGAGACAACTATGGCCTAAGGCTGTCAAAAGTCTAATGCGAGAATTCTTCCGGATAAGGATTTGGAAGAAACATAAAGGGCCTACGTTTAGATACCAAAATAACATTCGCTTGAGGAAACACTGGAAAACCTCAGGGTTGCTGGCAACACGACTCGAACCTGCGTTCCTCTCTTGTGTTGATATGAAACCGCGAATTGTTAAAACTTTACTTTAGAAATATTTTCGTCAGATATTTGTGTAACTTTTGATTTAATGGAGTTGTTGGGAGAATATATCAGTACTACATACTGTCTTAAAACATTTTAACGCCTCTAACTTAGATTAGTTGACCTTAATTAATCTCGTAAGTCTTTCGCGAACGATCAAGTCATTAATGTTTATTTCGCTTCGAAGAATAACTTCTTAGAATTCATGTAGTACCCTTCCTTCCACCCTCTATACGAAACAAATAAAACAATTACTTTGTACAGTTCATAAATGCCTTTAAACTTAAACCTACTTTCCTTCGTGCATCGTACACTTTCGGAACTTTCCCGAGCACATTGTTGGTACAGAATTTATGACACATTCCTTCCGTACCTGTAGATCAAAATATTACTATTTATGTAGTTCAAATAAGGTATTAAAAGACATTAAATTATACAAAATGTTCTCAACTTTCATTACGAAGTAATATACTGGTGTTCCGATCTTTCATGTAAACTGTTCATCCCTAAGAGTTTATTGCAAATTATTTCATGAAAACGTTAGAGGTTTAGTATGTGCAGAAAAAAATAATCATTAATTAATTACAACTATGGATATAAACATTATTTTCTTTTTTTTTTTTTAATTTCAGACTAAGTTCTTGGTCTCTTTAAATATATATAAACACCTTTTACAAGATGTATGAACCAGATGAGCTCCCAGCTACAATAACTAAAAAGGAAGGGTGCGTATAAGCACTGGAATTTGGTTCCACAACATGCATTCAGAACATAAATATATTCCTATTTTATAATGTGAAAATTGTGGCCAAACATGTGTACTTTCCATTTTGACTTCACGTGTTTCTTTTAATAATAAAATTCTGGCAAAACTACAGAGTTTGTGAGACATTTTTCATATAAAGCTTAGCAATTTGTTGAATTTGCATATGAATTTTAATCAGACAACTTATGAGAAAAATAAAGCAACTTATGAGAAAAATAAAGCAAAGTTATTCCTTGCGCGATACGCACGCGGCGCGCTCCACATATTCTCTACCTACGGTACGAAGTGAGGTGAGGTGGTCAGTCCCACGCTCAACCACCTTTACCTCCCAAGGTGTTCAGGAATACCAAGGACACTCTGGTACTCAATTTGATAGGAGGCTGGGTGTACCTCAGAGCGCCAGGAGTGGGAACACTGGGAGAAAAGCCTCCAACGTCCTGGCCGGGATTTGAACCCGGGTCGCCCCACTCGTAGTCAGACGCGCTGCCGCCTGAGCCACGGAGTAATTGTTTTTATCACACTAAAATGTTGCAGAGATACGTTCAATACAAAATAAGATATAGCTATCTGTTCCGGCAAACGCATAAATATTCAGCTTTAATGGCAACAAATCCTTCAACACTTTTCTATTTTTAGGTCCCTTGATAGTGAAGCTATAAGAAACGGACTAAGGGTCAGTTCTACAATCGACCGTAAAACTTCCAGTCAGCGCTAAGTTGAGGCCAAGTCGGAGTTTGGCCAATGAGAGTTGGCCTCAACTTAGCGCTGACTATAAGTTTAGTGAGTGGTCGATTATAGAACTGACCCTTACTATTCCCGCTCATGGTGTCCGTTCGTCCGTGTCCAGAAATCAAGTCTCAGGAACTACAAGGTGTATAGAGATGCTTGAGAAGTCGTTCGAAAGGTCTTGACTAAACTAGCTCAGGACTGCCAGAAGTCTTGACTGGTGCTGTGGTTCAGTGTTGCCAGCCAATTTTCTAAAAACTTAATTGTTCAAATTGTTTCCATTCAGTTAGGTCTAGCTGTGCCAAAATTGGCATAAACATTATTCGACACAATACAAAAACAGTAAAGTAGCCTGCGTAACCAAGTAACCCAGCCAGCAGTGTTGCCAAACTTCCTTTTTTTTAAACAAAATTATCTTTGTTTTCAAAGTACTTCCACAATTTTAGTCATTGCAGCACAAAACTTGGCATAAATATTGTTTGACACAATAGGAACAAACTGGGCATGCGCTGCACAGGAACCACGCTGTCAGTGTTGCCAGCTCGTGACAAAAATATATTTCATGAACCATAAGGTGTAGAGAGATGCTTGATGTGTCGATTCGAAAGGTTTTAGCTAGATTAGCTCAGTCAAAGTGCACGTGCATGGGTATAGATAGCCATCGGGGAGGAAGGGGGCGGGGCGGGGCGGGCGGCTTGCCCCACGACTTCTTACATCAAAATAATCGTTTCTCTAAAGGAAAAGGGGAAAATAAAATAGCGAGCAATTGTGTGTATATGCATAGGTAAGTTTCGGAGGGGGGGGGGGGGGGGGGGGGGCTTGCCCCTACATACTTACATCAAAATTCCATAATAGTTGAAACTTGAAATTAAGTGTTTCTCTATGGGGAAGGGTGACATGAAATTTTCCTAGCAGTTAAATATAAGCATTTCTATAAGAGGAAAAGTTAAATATAATAGCTACCCATTGAGATTCCCCAGTAACTCGGTTGTCAGTGTTGCCAGGCTATGCCAAATATATATATTTCATACACCAAATGCTATCAAGGGACCGGAGCCTTTGCAATTATTTGTAGAATCGCAGTTGTAACTTGTTTATATAATAAACGTCGTGTGGTCGCACGCAAATTCAACAAATTAGTGAAATTTCACTTTTTTAATCTTTCAAAACCTTTAACATGGTTGTTGACATTTTCAAAACGCACTGGAAATCAGACGTAACAATAATTTTTGAAACTACACACGTTTGGCCATATGTTGTGAAGTCAAGTTCACCTGAAACTTTGTTGAAACAGTCTATCTACGACATTTTACAGCATATTCAGGCTACAACTCATCGTATCATCTCTGATTTGTCTGCTGTGACTAAGGAAAACCAGGTTAAATTTCAGGCACGAACATAGTCACAAAACTTGAATTAAATGCTCTCGATTAGTGCTACGAACGTGTATGTTCACAATAAGAATAAAAAAGTCAATACTTAGTTTTAAACAATACTTTCTTACAGGAAAATATACAAAGATACAAAAAAATACGACGAACCTTGAGGACACGAACACATGTTAATAAAAATTATATAGAACCGAAAGTAGATAAAAAGAAACACAAACAAAAATAGGATTATGGACAAAGAACTATAACGTGATCAAGAGGAGAAAATAGTTGAGACACTAAAGTTTGCGCTTATGTAAAGTTACAAAAAAAAAAAAAAAAACACGAAGTGGGGAGGAATCATAAACTGATAATAGTTCCAACATTTTCCACGTATTTCCTTTTCATGGTGGGGTTGTGTTAAGCTATTACATAAAAAAAAAATCAAAACAGAAAGGACACAAAGTTTGATGGAGGAAAAAAAAAACAATAACACAAGTAGATTGTAATGAATAAATGATCTGCGGAAGTGATATCCAACTGCTCGCATTGTGACGCCATAGTTCCCATCTCTCATTTTTTTTTAAACAAGAAGACAAGTAGACTACAGAGCAAGCCTAACTGTGCGACCAGTGTTTCCAAAGCTCCTTTCAGGAGAGCTCATTTTCAGATAACTTTTCAAAGCTGAAAATCTCCAGTTTCCTGTATCATAAGCAAATTCTGCTTTAGTTTTCTCCAGTTTTCTACTTCCATATGCATTTTAAAGGGGGAAAAAAAAATAATTGCATAGGCTCTTCAGAAGACGTGACTATACAACAACCACTGTTCGGAACTAGGGACATCATTGTTAGTACGTGATTTGTAGGTGGAACAGTTTAACATGAACTAAACAATATTCTTTACGTGAGACCATGATGAACAATAACGCTGTACAATTCAAAGGGTGCAAAAGAACAATCACAACAGGTATGACGTTTCAAATCATCAAACTTGATAATTCTTCAGAAACCAAACGTAATAATAATAAGAAGAAGAAAAAAGGAAGACGTAAAGAAAATCAGGCAAGACGACAAGTGTGAATATATCTGTCATCGTCCAATCAATCAAAGGGAATTACGCCACGTGTAAAATTTCAACATCATGACTTTGTTGCTTAATCTCAGACAAATAAGCTTCGTCTGCAAAAGAAACACTTCTTCAAATTGCTTGAATTTTAATTTATTTATGGTCTTTGGGGAACCTTAGGCTTAAGTCGAGATCCGGTAGGGGAAAGGGTGAGTGAATATCTCGGGCAGGATCAAAGTTGAAGGCAACGACATTTGTCTGGTGTGACTAAGGCAAAAACCTAAAAAAAAAAAAACTTCGGTCAGGATGATCGGCCGCTGGGTTCGATCCCAACGTTCTACCAGTGAGCGCGAATTGCTTGAACATGTTTAGAAACCAGGTCTTATGCCGTAAAACAGTTCCCTCCTGTACTGTAACTGCAAGTTGGAAGTAGTTGCATGAAGTTTCAAAAATAAAGTAACTGAAAGTTATTTAGTGTTGTGGGCATGTATTTCCATTATTTACCATGAGTCATAAAAGACTGTATTTATTTACTTTAAGGCCTTTAGGTTAGAAGTTGGAGCTCCAAACAGAAAATAAATAACAATAATTACACATCTATTTAGACTATAGAGAAAAGTCGTTTTCTTTTGTCGGACAGGCTGGTAACACTGCTTCCGCCCCGGTACAACACCTCCCTGTTTCGCTTCTGAGGGGGAAAAACTACCTCTGACGTCACACATCGACGTGTTGGAATTCATTGCCGCAGAACGACCGTATCTCAACCATCAAATTTCAACCATTACACTTAAGAGAATATATTACTAATTTGTGATGCTGCTTCAAATATAAACGAGAAATCAAGTTAAAATACACAGATTGACTTCTTACCACTGTTAATAAATACGGATTATATCCGACGTTTCGGAGTCCTGACTCAACCTTTAGGGAGTGAATGGTTAAAGCAATCACGTCTGTGTAAAATTGTTGGAATGAAGTTTTAACTTTATTTTTCTCTTCATGCTTAAAGCATCCATTTTGCTTTCTGATCACAGAGTCAGAAGTCCCTAACGAACTTCCAAACGCCGGATATAATCAGTTTTCATTAGCAATGATAGTGATAAAAAAAGTACATCTATATATTTTAACATTAACAGACCACTGATTTTTTTTAGACAAGAAATAAAATTATTTGAAAAATATATTTTTTTAAAAAAAGATACGTCAGCGAATTGGGCGATTTGCAACTTTGCACTGGATTGGATCGAGTGGAGAGGATGTCGGCATAATCATCTTACAGCTCCCTCTAAAGGGCTTAGTAGGAAAGAATTTGTGGACAATATCGCACAAAAGCGGCGATAAAGGTTTTGCGAACCACATATGAGTATGGAATCCATCCCAACCTCGTCCCGATACTCTAATTTGAGGTAGCCGTGGGTTTAAAATTTTGAAGCTACTAGATGTATATTAAAGCAAAGAGTGGCAATGGGAAACGCTGTACAAGTGTACGTAGACTGGAGAATGTTAAGAATGAAGAACAGCACATAATCTACCCAGCAAACTTACGAGCGCCTACTCTCAAAAGGTGGGTCATCTTGAGAACGTTAATTTCGTAAACCATGACTTTGTTTACAGAGTGTAGATTCATTAATGTACTTTTCTGTATACTTCTTATTCACGAAAACCTACATTTAATATTTTGGGGTCTTTAAAATTGGCTGATTGTTGAGCATTCTGTACGAATCACGTAATAATGAATTAGTGTATGTTCTAACAACTCTACCCTCTCCGTGAAGATCTCTCCGCAAGTACGGCAATTGAATCTCTTTTCGTAAGCGCGGAGGTGGGAATTGAGCTTACTGTTCTGATATAATCGTTTTATGAAAATTGTGCACTCGAAACCTTTTCACCAATGTGTCTGCGCATGTGCAATGTCAACCAGACTTTCACCGTGAACAGTTTGTCACAGTACGTCCAATTCTAAGACTTCTCGCCCATGTGCAAGCGAATATGCGAATTTCCGAGTAAAAGACTTTTCACAGAAACCTCAGGTGTATGTTTTTCCACCCGCATCTGTACGCGAATACACGACCAGCACTGAGTTTTCAAATTCGCCCAATTGGCTGAGCACCCTATACATATCACGTAACAACAAACAATAAATAAATTTAAGTAAAAATAAACTAACAATGAATTTGTGTATGTTCTAACAACTCTGCCCTATCGGTGAAGATCTCTCCACAAGTATGACAATTGAATTTCTTCTCCTCGTGAGCCCGGACGTGAGAATTGAGTGTACTCTTCTGGGAAAACCGCTTTCCGCAAACCGTGCACTCATATGGCTTTTCACCAGTGTGTTTACGCATGTGCACTGTCAACGAGCCTTTCACAGTGAATCGTTTGTCACAGAACGTGCAACTGTAAGGTTTCTCGCCTGTGTGCAAGCGAATATGCGAATTCAACGCGGATTTTTGCGAAAATGACTTTTCACAAATCCTGCAAATATAAGGCTTTTCACCAGTATGCGTACGCGAATGCACCACGAGCGTTGCATTATGAGTAAACGATTTTCCGCATATATTACAAGCAAAAGGCTTCATACCATCATGCTTTTTACTGTGGTCCTCCAGATCTTCTTTATGCGGGAATGAAATCCCACACACGTCACATATATGTGGAGATTCCGTATCGTCCCCTGAATGGATTCTCATATGCGCTACCACACTGGCACGATGTGTAAATATATCGCCACATACATCACACGTGTAAGTTTTTCTTTTCAAATGCACATTCATGTGTTCACTTAAACACCCAGGTAACGAAAAGGTCTTGCCACATACATTACATACATGCAACGCCAACCCACTCCCCACTCCTGAATGTTCTTTAATTCCTTTCTCCGAAGAGACTATCTTCCCGCAAGAATTACACTTATGGGAATCCACTGCAGCGTGACATTTCATATGTCTGTAAAAACAATTTCTCATCAGAAACGCACGTCCACACATGTTACATATAAACGGACTTTTTCCCGGATTACAAAAATCATCACTAGACGTTCCCGGTGTCGATTCGTCGTACTCAATACACGTTTGCACATCCTCTCCATTGTGGAAGCGCACATGCTTAATAAACGAAGTCCTATTAGGTAGGCACTCTCCACAATCGTTACAGGAGTACACTCCATTGTCCATAGCAATACTGGAAGGTATAGCACCACTACAAAATCCAAAACAATTCATTAATTTCATTTGTGCGGTGTACGTGTCAGTTGGACTATCTAAATCAAAATATTTCGCTGGTGGTTCTGAACTTGTAGCAACTTCTTCCGCGCTACCTTCTGCTGCTTTTGCAATTTCTCTGTAATTACAAACAAACGATATATGAACATTGAAAACAGTTATATTGCGCTGAGGACTTAATTATAATATATGTACTTACTGAGTTAATTTCAAGTCTCGTGTAGTACGAATACAGCGCTATCTACAGTACACTGTCAACGTTTCGATGTTTACAGTGATTAACACATTTTTCAAAAATAATATACACACTGATAGTAGAAAGAATAGATTAAGTAAAATTAGAAGAGTGAAATTTTCACTCTTTTTTTTTTTTTAACTTAAACTATTCTTTTACTATTGGTGTGCATATGTTACAGTATTAATCTCCGTCTTTGAAAAAGCTGTTATAGTATTAAACAGAAACAGCGAAACGTTAACACCATACTGCAAATAACTTTGTGTTTGTATTACAGAGGCCTTCGAACTTAGCACAGCAAGTAGATATATTAGAAAATATATATGAACAGTTTTACATTACGTACGTCTCTACAATCTAATAAAACGTACAAATAGGAAAAAGCCGGAAGGGAAAATATAAGGTAAAATTCAAGTACAGAAAGGAGTAATTACGATATTCCGCCTGCTTTGGGTCCATTATTGAGCATGATTTGTAATGGAATGTGTCGAGACACTCAGAAATACTGAGGTTTTATCTACCGTTTGTAGTAGGACAGTGGAGTCGGAAATCGACTTACTGAAGTCAAGAGTCGGCCAAAGCATACCGACTCCTACTAACAAGGGAAGGGTGTGGGTTCGAACAGGGATTTTTTTTTATAAGACTTCGTATATGTATTCGTACCCCGATGCTGATAATGCCTGCAAAATAATTCGACCGTGTAAGGCCGCGTTTGTCCGCTACAGGGCGTTAAAGTTTGGAGCAAGCAGAAGACAGCCCAGGCAGCCGCTGCAACGGCTCCCGCAGTTTCGGTTCGAACACGCATTTGTTACTCAAAATGTATACATGGATATACCTGACAGAACTGATAAAGACTGAACAGCCACAATACCGTGTAACAAATAGTTTGGCAGATATAGGCCAGTATTTGTCTTCACAAATGCAAGTTAGGCTTTTCCCCAAAGTGAGTAAAACAGAAGTAACGCTTCCCGCTACCTTCGCTCCCGCTTCTTGTCAGTGTGTGTGTTTGTGACTTGAACTCGTGGTCGTGGTTAAACTGCTCGTGCTCGTGAATGTTTCGTGTCGACAATTGTGCTGGAATTTTAATGTACATATTGTAATATAATTTGTAAATAATAGAGCTACTAGTACGATATAAATAGATTTTATTTATTAGTGTTGCATAAACTATTACAAATATTCTCGTGGGCAACGCGCCAAACAGTGTCTCTGCAGTCTTTGTCAGCACTATCAGGTGAGTTAATGTAGATATTTAGAGTAATAAATAACTGTTCAAATCGAAACTCGGGGAGCCGTTGTAGCGGCTGCCCGGGCTGCATTTGCTCCAAACTTTAACGCCCTGTAGCGGACAAACGCGGCCTTACACGGTCGAATTACTTTGCAGGCATTATCAGCATCGGGGCACGAATACATATACGAAGTCTTTATCAAACAATTCCTGTTCAAACGGAAACTACGGAAGTCATTGCAGTGGCTGTTTCCCCCTTGCTCTAAATTTTAACGGCCTGTAGCGGACAAACGAAGCCTTACCCGGTCGAACTGCTTTACAGGCATTATCAGCATCGGGGTACAAATACATATACGAAGTCTTATCAAAAAATTCCTGTTCGAACCCAAACCCTTCGCTTGTAAGTGAAATGTGTAATAAATTCGGTAAAAATTAAAATTTCCCATAGGAAGAGACCTATATCAGTGATATCAGAGGAAGAAGCGTCTTGGATTCTAAGTTAATCGTTGCTTGAAAGCAAATGGCGGAGACCTCTCGTGAGGCAGTTGCATACTAATAAGGGTAAGTTGTTGACTTATTGTGAATAATAAAAGTGAAGTTATATATTTTCAATTTCAAGGATACTCAATCTACTAAATCTAAATCATTTCTTTCCATTCGATAATACATTAAGTCCTATCTAAACCTGCCATTCTTTTCTACCTGCATCTAAATGATCTACCTACCCGCCGTAGACTTTCCGACCTTTATGATTTCTTTATGAAACCACTGAAAAGTGATTTCTTTATGAAATGATACATGCCAATGGTCGCACAAATAATATTTTCCCCTTGTTTCAGTTACGTGTTCCGAGAGATAATGGCGGGTGCAATAACTAATTTTACATGAAAACTGCAACATTAGAGGGGAAAAAAAATGACTTCCTGCACTTCATCAATCACTGCCTAACACTCCTGACGTTTACCTTCCCAAAACTACCTTCATGCCACTTTGTGAAATGGATCTATCTTAATATCATATCTATTGTACTCTGTGATCGAAGAGCAGGACCGCGGGTAATATGCTCCCGGAAGGATAGCAAGACGACTTTGCAGTGAAAATTAGGGCACCACATTAATCGTCTAACAAACTATAATTTACTCTGCACCACATTAATCGTCTAACAAACTATAATTTACTCTATGTTTAAAAATATGTAGTTACCCATGTCATGTAAGGAAATGGAGGATAAAACTATCTACCTTCATTTTCCATCATCAGTAAAAGTTATTGAATCTGATGAAGCTAACAAACTTGCGCTTCTGCAAAAGTGATTTTTTTTAACATGTCTGTTGCAAGCATTTTTGGATTTCTATGTTAGATGATTTGAACTGCAAACGTGATTATATAATGCAATTTTTCTACAGCTTCGTTAAACAGCAAAATAGAAACCTTAAGGAACAAGAAATGGAATATTTTGTAATTGTTCTATGGCTGAAAGTGGATGAATAGTTTTTTCCTCTCTTGAATGTTATAATTCGTAAAATAAATAAATAAATAGGGGACCAAATAAATACATCTCAAAGAGAACTACGAAAGGCGAAGGGTACTTTTCTAAGCAGATACCAGAAATGTGTGAAAAATGTAGGTAGACAGTTCCAGCACCTCGCATGACATGGATGAGTACACACTTTTGAAAAATTAACATGAAGTCCTAGTTTAGACAGTTTTTACAAACATAATAGTATTTTGCTAGAGAATAACTAGTGCCGCGATTTTGACCGCAAAATCTTGCTGCCGGCTGGCCAGGAGCATAGCCTGTAAGTCACGTTTCATAGATATAATCCAATCACTCAGTATATTGTTATACCATTATATTTGTTCAGATCACATAGTTTTTTATTATTATTATTATTATTTATGTTATTTCCTAGTGTAGAATGGCTACTATATACTGCATCTACGATATGTACTTTAAGTAAGTAAAATTATGTTAAGTTACATTATAGCAATCGTGCACTTGCAACGTCGATTGTGCGTCGAATATTAAACTCTATTTCTGGTCATCAAGTACTATATTTAGCTATCTCTTTCACTATTTGGTAAGCCAATATGTATTTGAATTTCAATTTATTTATGTACTTTAGGCATCTATGGCTCAGGCCGTTAATCAATACAAAGTTTTAATTAGCAATCTTAATATTTGCTTAACATAGTGCTAAATGATTCTCTCTGACAATGATTCAATGCCTTTGTACAAATTTCAATGATTCAACTCCTGTACGTTACGGCAAAGTTTCTGTGTACCGACTCCGCAGCCCTGGTTGCAAGTATTAACGTATATATTATTTTTGTAACGTAAGTATTCCTTTCTGTACTTAAATCTGAACTTATAAATCTAATACACTGACTCATACTTGTTATTATGGCATTTCAAATATACACACACGAAAAGTGACTGAAAAGATAACTGAAATAGCTGCCAGAGTCTAACTATAATATATCATCTGAAGCTTTTGGGATAAGTAGATGAAGTAAAGAAATACCACAGAAAAACTGCAAAAGCATGAAAGGTGAGCGAAACGAAAGCGTTGTTAACAGTATATAGTGTCCTGCGTTTATCAGATTTTAAGAACTGGAAAAATTCGCTTTCATTCCAAAATTTCGCATTTTGTCATATATACCGTATTTCACGTTTCGTCGCGTATTGAAAAAGAAAAATGGTAACACGGGGATGGCGAAAGTACACTCAGATTCGAAGAAAATGGTTGATGAAAGATTTTTCTGTCCTAAAAATCGTTTCATGTGGTAATGCATACATAACCTATATTATTTGCAGAAGTGGAAATAACATTTCAGATATTCTGCTTGTTGCACATTCGGTTCAGTGTTGCCAGATTTTGTTACTTTACGGACATTTTCAATGAATCTGAGTATACACATTCAAAGTAAAATAACGCAAAAATATAGAACACCAGCGAAATATATAAAATACAAAAAAATACAGATATTTTAACAAAACAAGAACAGAAACGAACATTACATATAAAAATACATTTCTCTATATATAATGGAAAACGGGACAGGCGTAAGCCATAGTGCTGTTACCGCCCATACAATTCATTTTATCTTATATAATAGAAAAATTGTTGCACCAAAGTTTACGAGATTGTTAACATGAAAGATATTTTGGTGGGTAGATATTTATAACATCAGTTTGAAAAATGACTTTTTTTAAAAATAATTCTGAAATCGATGTGGTCAGTGATCATTGAATTCTATCTGGAAATTTCTAATAAAGACTGGAATTTATAATATCCAGACCACAATTCTCCTGTGTGGGTAAATTAATTTGTGGTAAAAAGTGCACCAATGACGGAAAAGGAAGTCGAATAAGAAATTAAATCTTCTCGTGCACACTACACACACATAATTTTGTGCACTGAATCGAACGTGTAATTAATATCAATGTCACCTAAAAATTTCTTGCGTTTCTTTACAACGATAGGGTGGGAAAATAAACGATTGTAAATATTAATTACCATGTAGTGCACTTAAAATCACACCAACCCAAAACTTACAAAACTGTGATAATAGGGAACATATTTTCCACACAAATAAGTCAGCATTTCAGATGTTCTGCTCGTCCAATGCAAGGTCTCATTATGTAACGTACATAAGTTATGAATGAATGAAAGTATAGGTAGGTAAGTGAAAATTACACAAAATCAAGGATAAGTTCGTTTTCGAAACACGTGCAGATCTAAAATTGACTGTTTATATCTGTCTTTATATTAAAGCCACAGTATGTTTCTGGAGGTCGAGTTGTATCAACATGTTAGAAGTTAAAACTAAGGCCGTTTGTTTGATACGTCGCGAACTTTATATAGTTATATTTTTTTCATAACACTATATTGGTATTCACTAGTGATGATAATCATGACATGTAAAGCACAGAAAACAGTATTGCGAACTGTAGGAAATATACAGGGTGAAATGTTAAAAATAGATCTAGAAGTAAGTGACCTTGGCTTAAAATGTAAAAGGTTCTTTTACAAATCATACTTTAGTGTGATATCTTATACACTGTGTATATCATCGGGCGGTATCACATGGTCATAGCATAGCAACAAAACATGATAGAAGCACAAAACACGCATCAAATGAACACTCAAACGATTTTAATGGTGTACTTAATGATGTTCAATGTGGGTTCTTTTGTCTATCCTGCAGATCTACTGCCATATACGACCATCAAGGGGGACGGCTGCTCTTTCAGCACTTTCGCCTCATAATCCAACCCTATCCAATGAAGGCTACAAGGAAAAATCTTTGAATCTCTTTTTCGTTTAACGTCTCTCTATCATGTATCGTAGTCATTTGAAACTATGAATGATTTTATGGACATGCTGTATAACTCAGCAATGAAAAATAAGCATATGATAAAAGAAGTATTAATTAGTTTGAAATTTCAAGTTTATCATTTCTATCAATTTCCCATTTTTAAGTTTACTATTTTCAAACACTTTTTTCTTTTCTTTTTTTTCTTATAAATCAAACTTCCTTTAATATCTACCCTCGGGAACGCTAGTTTAAGCTGCGAAATCTTTCGCTGGTAGCGTCGACAGGCATTTGCAAAGGTTAATTAAATATGTAATGTGTGTTTTTTAACTGTAAATTATGCTGTTTACATGTGTATGGACAATATATGAAAATGTAGAAAGTTACGTAAATTGTGCTAATATACGCACATCTTTATCACCCCGGACACCACTGCAATTTTGTATTTGACTGTTGTCAGAACATGGGAGACAACCATACTGTAAGAAAATATTTCTAAATGAGTTTCCGGAAAATGTCTAATGGAAAGTACATGAGCTATATTATAGGTTGTAATAAAAAAAATTGAACTGACACTGTGTATTTAACCTATTATTAGAGGTGTGCCTTAAGTAAAGAGGTGGTGTATGATGAAGGAGGTTCCAAAATTTTCGTAAGTTTCTCCTGTCGGAGTTTACCCGGTCTATGATGAATTCTGGAGCAGGCCTCCAAAATAGACCATTTCCAAGTTACTGCTGGCGTTACAAATTAATCTTGAAGATGTAATTTGAGGTTGTTCCGATCTCAAATGTTTGCAAAGACCGGATACAGGATTTTTGGAGTTGGAGTTTCTGTCGTGTTTGCTAATTCGTACAGGCAAAGCAACACTTGATCATTCCGATATATTTTTTGCCGCTATTACATATGGCTTCATACACTCATGATTTTTGCTTACTGCTTGTGAAGTAGCTCTTATATCCTGTACATCAGTGGTTTACCGGTCCCCCCGGTCCGGGCAACTGCTGTACCGGTCCTCGTTTAATTAATATAGTAAATTATTTAACACTCATTATGTACATCTCGACAGTCAAAATTGACATTAAAGTTTACATTTGCTTTCCAAAACAACCAGAATTTGAAACTGTGCTGGTATCCTTCGAACGTCAAATAAACCTCTAACTTAGTGGCATCTTGCCGGTCCGTGAAACGAATTTTTTTTTTAAGTTTGCCGGTCCGTGAGTATAAAAAGGTTGAAAAACACTGTTGTATATGACTTTTCCAGTGTTTTAGGTGCACACAATGCTGTGGTTATGGCGTTCTTGTTGTAAACTTTTTTGTAACTGTCGTTTAAGTTGAGACGTGATGGGCATCCTAACATATTAAGAAACCATCTCTATTGTCAATTCGTCTTATTGAAAGCGGATAGTGTTGATTTACGCCAAAATTCTAGCTGGTTGTGTGAATAACCATTCCGAGTCTAAATCTAGGGGATCAGAACAAATTCTGTATGCGCGAAAAAAGGAGTTTTTCCGAAGTATGTGAATGGCCAGATTGATAGTAAGATATTTACGAAAGTTTGATTTTTAATACTGGGACTTCCGTGAGTAATTCAATGTCTTTATTTACATTTTTATAAGTTTAAATTGCATATCGTTAATAAAAAAACAGTGCCTGAATTATTTATTTAATATATTACTATCATTAAATTCATCTGTCTGGATGTAAAATCAATAAATAACAATAATAATAAAGAGTATGAAGAAAGGAGCGGGCAATTGTTTCACATTTGTTTTTTCACAAAATGATGTAGCTCTAAAAAAAAAAAAAAAAAAAAAAATCACTGAAATAAATTCCAGAAGAAATGAATCTGATTTAAAAAACAAAGAAACACTTTTATGCACAAAACTGCGTTTTACATAATACAGAAAATACAGTAATATATTTCATAAATTAAAATTACATTGATGTGAAAGGAAACAGTTTTCAATTTAACGTAAATTATATTACCCTAAATCACTACAATTAACTATTTACGTAACTGAAACGAAACTTACCTCATATCGCACTGTATGGCCTTGGTCTCCAAATTAGCCGACGGTATAAGTGAAGTGTAATTTCCAGTGTTCGGATCAATTTGATGAAGAGAATGGAATATGCTAGAATCTAAATGTACATCTTTGGTTTCAGGGCACGGATCGGTATTACACACTGGTCCGGTGAAATCTGTGGCTTTTGTTTTATCACTTTCCATTTCCCATGATGCTTGTTTCGAGTCTTTCTGCGTAGAATCCTTCACCAAGTTCTCAGGAAACTGCATATTAACCGAAGTGTAATTTACTGGGGCAGACATATCGTTAATAAATCCACTGTCATATTTCGGGCAGTCTGAAGACCAAGGATTACTAACAGTTGTTGATTCATGAGTTTTTGTGCTGGAAGACACCTCATTCGAAGACACATATGAAGATGCCATATTGCTTACTGGAGTCATGTATGGTTGTGGTCTACAACAAGCAGCATTGCACATACAGGCGGGAGGTCTGGGGACATTTCCACACTGACTGTACATCATACACTTGTGTGTCGCACAAGTCATAAACGAATTTCTCCAGTAGGTAAACTGAGCAATTTCACGATGGAGGTTACTTGCGGAATCATGACCCTGAGGTCGAAACATAAAATTTTCGTACGGATAACGAACAGCTGTAAATGGCATTGGGTTCCCATACATTTTGCCTAAGTTCTCCAAATTACTGCCCGTATCAGTTGAAGTAGATTTCCCAGTCTGCATTTTGAAAGGTTGGTTCAAAATCCTTACGTTTTAGTGAGATTCTGAAAAGAAAATTAGACAAATCTTGGTATTAACCTGATCAACCAAGTAATCAAAGGATGTGCAAAACAGAAACGTGATTAAATAAAATATTAAATCCCGAAAAATTAGTATTGCGGCTTGTTAGAAAACCCAGCTTTCGCTTTGTAGGCCAAATAAAACGCAGGACTATTTTTAAATACACTTACGCATGAATTGCTCAAGGTTAACAATATTTTTATTATTATTATTATTATTAAATCTGGTCTTGTACTTCAAATTTAAACTTTCGTACACCAAAAAAAAAAAAAAAAAAAAAAAAGTATTTACACACATTCTTATATTAAGCTAAGCACATCTGTGCCACTGTAATACAATAGCAAGAACTTCTTCCTTTTGTAAATATTAATGATCTTAAGAAAATGCTATAGGGTATTATGAAAGAGCTTCATCCTTAGTCTGCTTTGCCATAACTTTGTTTATTGTACACATTTTCTTGATGTTAATACTGCTTCTTTGTCAACATAATTATATAATATGCTATAATACAGCACACGGGTGTGGGATCGGGAGGAATTATTGACTTACTGGAGTCCTGAGTCGGCAAAAACATACCGACTCCTACTAAATGTAAATTGTAATATAATTCGATACAAGTTAATACTTTCCATTGGAAGATGTCATTATGAATGGTATTCGAGAAAGTTGTGCGTTGGGTTCTGAGTTGCTTGAAAGCATATTCTTTCCTCTATGAAATTGGGCTCTCTCGTGCCAGTTGTACACTTGTAGCGGATAATTATTGACTTCCTATAGATAAGAAAAATGCAATTATATATGTCCAATTTCAAAGACACTGAATAATTTATTTTTTTTTATTTATTTTGATAACATATCGAAGCCTATCCAAAAATGACATTCTTTTCTACCTTCAACGAAATGATCTTCCCTACCAACGGTAGACTTTCCGACCTTATATTCCTTATAAAAATGAACGGCAATGTCCGTACAAATGAACTCCCCTTGTTTCAGTTACGTACTCCGAGACCTAATAACAAGTACAACGACTACTTTTACATGAAAACTCCAACATTATCTGGGGGTCTCGGTTGATCAGTGATAGAGCGCTCCTATGGTGTGTGGGGTTCCCGATTCGATCCACTGCGCCAGGTGGATTGTGCGAAGAACAAAAAACGAATGTGTAGGTTTTCTCGGGGTTCTCTCGTTTCCTCTCACCTCCTTCATTCCACCAATTCACCCATCAACATCCATTCGGCCTGAGGCAAAGTTGCCTACAGGCCTTTAAAAAATTACATTCAAAGGTTATCTGTAGAAAAAAGTATAACAGCCTTTCCACACTTTTATCACTCACAGACTAACCTTCCTGACCTTCCCAAAATTACCTTTATAAAACTCTGCGAAAGGGAGTTATCATATTTATTGTATTTTCTTACATCTACAGTAGGCGCCCTTTTAACCGGCCACTCAGCTGAGAATGATTCATGAAGAAATGGTGTGATTTCGCTTTTAAAAAGGCGATGGACGCAAAAAGGTAAAAGAAAATGATTTATTTTTTTCTAGAATAGAGTATTTGCTTTCTTTAAATACGTTTAGTTCTACAACTGTTAGTTTAAAAATTACGGTGATACAGTGCATATGTGTTTATTAGTGTCTTTGTGATTATTTCTACTCAGCTTAGGAAGTAATAATGTTCACTGTAATCAACGTAATTCGGTTTAACCGGCCATTTCGTTATCCGGGCTAAGTCGGGTCTCGTGGTGGCCGGTTAAGAGGGAGCGGAACTTGGCTACAGCAGCCTGCAAAATAAGCGTAAAATTTAACATTGATTTCACATAATTCTGCGAGTATAGTGGTTTCATCACGTTCTTCCGAAAAAAATGACTCAATAGCTCGTTTAAAATAATAAATAGCATCGTATAGGTAAATAAAAGAAGACTCCATGACGTTTTATTAAATAAACGATGTTTTAATCACACACGTTACAACTTTCTGATGGAAATTTCGATTATAGTTTTCCTTATTTCTCAACACAAAATAGCTCGCAAGGTCTTCACTTTTAAGTACCTTTATAATGCCACGAAATAGGCTGAAGTGGCTACTGAGTCATTTTTTTCCCCCGTAGGAACCACATGAAACCATGATATTCCTAGAAATGTTGTAAATCCTTGTTAAATTGGACGCTTATTTTGCTGGGCTGCCGTAGCCAAGTAGCTCTCCCACTTAAGAGGGCGTCTGCTGTATTATATTTGTTTTTGTTCACACTATGGTTTCCTTCAGTTTTTTATTGTTTCTTTTTTTTCTCTCTTATCTGTGAATGTAAAAGGGCTATCTAGGATATGTACTTTAAATAAATAAATAAAAAACTATTTTACTCTACATTATAACACTTGTCCAGCTGCAGCGTCGATTATTTACATTATAATAATCATTTGTCCATTACTATACACTCTATTTCTGGTCACCAGGTACTATGTTTAGTTACTTCTTTCACTATATTGTAAGTCAAAACGAATTACAATTTCAACTTATTTATGGCCTTTAGGCATCTATGGCTCAAGCGGTAAGCGAAACTGAAGTTTCCAATAACAAGCTTAATATCTGCTTAACGTGGCGATAAAAATAACGTGATGATTCTCCTCGCCATGATTAAAAGTCTTGTAAATTTTGTTTATTAATTAATGTAGGAAATCTATGTACACAGGGTTACTATAAATGATTCATCGGATTTCAAAATACTGTTTTCAAAAGTGTGGCACATACAATAACGACTGATGCAGGGAAAGAGGCGAAACTCGCCAAGTCTTCATGTGACAAATCAGGTGGCACCACGAGTGTAGTTTAGGAAAATGGCGAAAATGTAGGGGTAAAAATTGGTTGCGGATGACCTGGCTCTATTCCCATGCTTCCGAGTCTCCTGACCTGATGTCGTGTGACTTCTTTCCTTGGGAGTACGTTAAGGACCGTGTTTACTTCCCACCAGAGCCAACAACACTGGCAGAACTTAGGGAAAGCATCAGTGCTGCTGTGATGACCACTGACAGTGGAATCTACAAAAGGTATGGACAGAATTTGACTATCGCTAGGACTTGTGCCGAGTGACCAAGGGGGCCAGTGATTTTGTCAGATCTCCTTCATTGAGGAGTGTTACCATCTCAAATTCATGAGTACACACCCACATTCGGTTGTTTTTTCGGTAAAAATTCGACAGAAATGCTTCAAACTCTACCTTTGAATTTCCAATTTTAGCTTTACACTCCCAAAACTGAAAATCCTGGCAGAATCCCTGATGGGGGGCAAACACAGAACGTTTATAAGATGTGAGAAAAACAATGTGAGTTTCCGATGCTTTTCGTGTATAAATAATTATTTTATGTGCAATACTTTTGAAAATACAGTATTTTGAAATCCGATGAATCACAGTAACCCTGTATATTATTTACAAATATAGCGGACGGAGTCGGAATCGAAGCTTCTGTGTACCGACTCCGCAGCCCTGATACAGGGTGTCCGAAAAGTGGTGCAACCCGATATTATTTTTTTTTAAACAGTGCTATACCAAAACCTTTTTGTCCCCGTCTTTTCCTTTCTTTTTCCCATACGCTTATGAATGTTACACAGATTTTTCTATTGTGTAACATTCAATAGCTGCTGGAACGTTTTGTTCAGTTTTATTTTCTTAGTTTTCCAGAGGGCAATTGGAATTACCGAGAACAACACTGAAGGGGTTAGGATCAACATAATGGTTCGTGATCTTTGTTGCCTAATGAATATATCTGAATCCTGGAACCAGACTCTTTCTTTTTTTTTCAGCAATAGAGGATCATGCAAAACACTGGGATTAGCTTAATGCAATGCCACACGGCTTTAATTTAACACGCACACCTGATGGTAATGGAAATCTTCTCAATTAAGTATAGTTTTAAAAATAATCAGTAGCTTTATTTTAGTATTGATTCATCTGTGCGTTCTTATTACATTACAGTACTGAGGGTGCGTTATATGATTAACAACCATAAGAAAATTAGTATGGACAAAAATCTTTAGATAATATTTCCCAAATTTGCAGAGATGTTCCTCCCTTGTGTGGAATCTAGTAGCAAGGATGAATGATTCCAGTTGAGTTCCAAAAATGCTTCTCTCTAGGATAAAACGAAGGATTGCAACTTGTTGCGATTTTTGGACTTAGATTATTTTGCCGAAGAAATATCGTTACTTGTTCAAATATCACCCTCTTTTAGCTACAAATCAGAATATTTTCCACAAAGGTGTGTTACGTGATTGTACATATCTCTGCAAGTCAACAAATATATACGATCTTTCATTATATTAATTTATTAAGTAAGAAAAGTAGGTTGTAGACATACGTCTAAACATTTGTCCAGAACTGTACCAATTAAAAAAAAAACACCCCAAAATTTAAACATTATTTTTTTTTGCCGTGATTGAAAAACCAACACGGGATAATCCCGCAGATATCTTGTATTGCTTACAATACTTAACAATGACTGTACGCTCAAAGAGGCATCACGAGGACACACGGTCGAATGATGATGATCAAAGATTCGAGCGGTACGAGAGTATTACATGAAATTAATGATTCTAGGCGCAACTACTGCTGATAATTGCAGAAAAATTCCTTTTAATTTCATTCTATCTACGGGAAAGTGCAAAAATCTAATTCAATATACCAAATCGCAATCTGTCAACTCTTATAAAAGACGTTTTCATTGTCTTTTTTGCTGACATAATACACATATGGAAGCTAAATCAGGTGTTTATAAAGGCATAGATACATTGCAGGTTTGGCCACAGAACAAGATATGAAAATGAAAAAGTATAAGAAAATAGGGATGTGTTCATACTATTACGAAACACATCATAGTGAAGAAACACGAGGCTGATTGACATAACTTGCAAAATAGCATGGCGCATTGGGATGTTTACACAAAACACACTCACTACATACGTTATCCCCAAGCAGACGTATTAATGATCAATTTTTCACGATTCTGAATTGCCATAATCGGAAGCACACATACTAAGATACGTACATAAAACCGCCAAGATATCAAAACCAAAACACATCTAATAGATGGATGTTCATCATCAAGGGATTAATACTATCGAGACCATCTTGGAAACGGTCTATTCAACGTTAGCTACATCCCTACTGTCAGAAACCTGTTTACCAGATTCAATACTATTAATGATTTTGTTGGTTGGACATCTTCACGAATTTACTTATCTTGTTTCACATCTACGCTTTGATGACGACGATTTAGAACCATGGAAAATTTGAACATAGGAATACGCAAATTTGAGCACAGGAATATGAAAATTTGAGCAAAATACATGGACTACGAAATCACCACGACACCTTGTTTCATAACACAAGGTTTGCAAGCTTAAAGAAAAGAAGATAAAACTGTTTTTAAATCAAATTAGTATACATGAAAAGTCGAAAAATTAAAAATTCTAAATGAAAAGTCCAGAGATAATTAGTTTCTGAGTTAAAGAATAATAATTTCGAATAGCTCCTAAATTAAATTTAAAAGAAATAAATAAAATAAAATATGAAACGAAAACAACTTGATGGTGAAACATACCAACTATGGAAGTTTTTGAACAAGAAATACCAAAGTATCAAAGAGATGTAAACTGGTTGAAATATAATTTCATGTCTGGGGGGAAAAAACAAGGCAGCTGCTAAATCCATTAAGATAACTGCAGAAGAAAAGTGAATTTTTATTTAGTACTGACCCTGATTTGTGGAAAGTAAAAGGCAATCTCCTTTCCTGCTTTCTTAAGTCATTTTCTATGTTCAGTTGTAGAGTGCAGTCTAAAGAAGGAGGTGGTATACTTTCAAAACTGTTACACTTTAGTTTCTTTTTGTTATTAAGGTATAATCAGCCTCGTCAGAAAGCTGTGCTTTTCTTTATTCAGAATTTATACTATTCAAAAGGCTCAAATAGACCTCAAGCAAAATATTTAATCAATTATACTGTGAACCTCCTGATCCATAATTATATAAACATAGTCGGAATTATGACTAGTTTATTAGGAATATGTGTGGAGCTACACTGTGTTATAGATTCAAGAATTCAGGGAATAAATGTATTCGGAACAAATAAGCTTAGACGTTCTGGTCAAGTCGAATGAAGAAACACAGAAGGCTAGCTGTAGAAACATGAAAGTTAGGTAGTTGAAAGTTAATACCAATAGAATGACTATAGAAAACTTAGACAATAACGTGGACTACGAAGATATGCAATTGTAACCAACGAGATCAAATACAAAAGACTAATTTTCTGGCATTAACCCAGAAGCAAAAGAATGTGTATAGCAAACAACCAAAGTAACATTAAAGTCAACGAAAGATCAAATACTCTTTTTAATACTCTGTACTGTGTATATAAATCGGAGCTTCAAAGCACTCCCTTTTGATGTTATGAAAATACTTGAAAAATCTTACAGTACAAAAGTTGGACGTAATTACTTACTCTAGAGAAAAATAGTTATTACACTTAAGCATGGCTGGCTAAAATAAGTGTACCGTCTGAAACGTTGCACTTATTTCTGTTTTGACCAAAAGGAAGAAAGATACACCCTGATAAGACTACATCCGTTTCCACTGCAGGCACCGTGTTGACGCGTTGAATTACTCTTTTTACGATTTACTATCAATTACTTCTAATAAACATCTATCTACTTGGCGATCAAAATTTACATTCATCAAATGATCTCCAGTTCAGACCATCACTTAATTCAACTACAAATGAAGGAGTAATTAGTACTTCTCACGTTTCATTTAAATTTATGTTATGAAGAACTTCGCGGACTGTACGACTCACCCGATGTTGTAAGAATAGTGAAATCGCGACGACTAAGGTGGGCAGATCATGCAGCTCGGATGGGAGAAAAACGAAGACTATATTCCATCTTGGTTGGAAAGTCGGAGGGAAAGAGACCGTTGGGAAGACAGAGACGACGTTGGGAAGGCAATATTAGAAGTAATCTTCGAGGACAAGGTGTTTGTGATGAAAACTGGCTTGATGTTGTCCACCATAGAATCATATGGCGAACATTTGTTAGTGCGGCAATGAACTTGCGAGTTCCGTAAGCCATTGAGTAAGTAATGAAGAAAACAGATTAAGACCATGGGAAAGATAAAAGCGAGATTGAACGAAATAATGACGAGAACAAAAATGCCAAGAGAAACTCACTAAAAAAGTATTTTCTGTTGGTCGATGAACAGAGTTAAGGAAAAGAATGATTAAATGCTTTGAATTCAGTATATAGGACCTCGAACTACATGAAGTGGAAACATGGACTCAACACAGAAATTTGGATGCTTTCGAAACCTGAATATGAAGAGAAATGAGACAAATTTTCTGTACATAAAATATACGTATTGAGAAAATGCTAGAGAGTGAGAAAAAAAAGAAAAGAAAACACTCCAGCCAAAAAAGAAAAAAAGCAAAGAGTTTGTTTTGCACGGGCTGCTCCTATTTACCAGTGTACATTTTTGAGTTCGTATGGCCAGTACACCTGCAATTCCGCTGTTCGACCGGTCATTGCAGGCACAAGTAGTGTAACCTAGTACAGACACGTTCCGTTGAAAGTGATTGTGAGAAGAGATTGTAGATTATGTCACGTGCCTGCACGAATACATATCGTGACGTCACACCTGCTCACACTGTTTTGTGATTCCTTTCACTTCAGTGCAGTCGGTGCATACTTCAAGTGAATAAACATAAAAAGATGCTGCTTCGGACACTTATTACGTAAAGATTGTATACATGGCGTCTACCAATTTTGTGACTTGAAATTCCGTGATTTCTCCAGGGTTTCCATATTTTTTTTTTTTAATTCCCTGAGTTTTAAGTATAGAGGAACATGTAAATAATACGCAGACATTTTTTAATCCCACTACCACCCAGTCCAAGCATCTTGTACATTAATGGTATTTCACAAGTGGAAAAAAAAAGATAATTCCTTTACAATAGAGGATTTTAACACATTGAAAAAATCCGGTCAGCAGAGGAAATCGAACCCACGACCTCCGTCTTGCCGGGCAGTGCTCTTACCAAGTGTGGAAAGGTCCACCTCATAATTTTTTCTGAGTTTCCCTCATAAAATATAGATTTTCCTGAGTATTTGCTGAGTTTTCAAGATTTATAAAACTCCCTGAGTATTCCAGGTTTTTCAGGGTGGTAGACACCCTGTGTATAATATGTCAGATAGTTTCAAGATTCGCAAAAGATTGAAACAACTGTTTAACTTTGCGTAAGAATATGCGATTTTAAAAATTAAAGGGGATAATAATGGACTATCATTGAATAGTTTGAATCAACTGTTCGTATAAGCGGATGATGTAGATTTAATAGGGAACGATATAGATGTACTACAAAGCAACACAGATGTCTTAGTAGAAGCGTGCGGTGAGATACGTCTACAGTTAAACATAGATAAAACAAAATACATGTTAACATGTCGAAACACAGGGAATGAAGGAAATAAAAGCATAAAAATTAGGGATGAGGTCAGAGAAAGTAAACAAATTTAAATACTTGGGAGCATATGTAACAAACAAAAAATGAGGTAACGGAAGAAATAAAAAGTCGATTAGTATCGGGGAACGCATGCCTCTATTCAGTCCAAAAACTTCTAACGTCACCATTAATATCAAGGAAATTGAAATTATACAGAACGGTTATTCTGCCGGTAATACTTTACTGTTGCGAAAGTTGGAGTATAACCATAGCAGATGAACATAAATTACATGTGTTTGAAAATAAGGTTTTGAGAAAGATATACAGGCCGAAACGGAACGAGATGACTGCATAATGAGGAACTCCACGGATTGTACGATTCACCAGATGTTGTAAAAATAATGAAATCGCGACGACTAAGGTGGGCAGGCCATGTAGTAGAGACCTGCACGGGCCGGGCTAGGCCCGAGGCCCGCAGCCCGGCCCGGCCCGCGGGCCAGCTCCGCTATTTCTTTGGGCCGGGCCGGGTTTGCTTTTTCGTCAGGTCGGGCCGGGCTTGGGCCGATTAATTGCATTTCTTTAAAGCAGTTCAATAATTATTGACTTTCTTTAAACGATAATTGGAATAAAGCCAAAAGTTCAAGTCTGTGTGCACGCCACGTGGAGTGAAAGGTATTACATACAAACAATGCAATATTTACAGTTGGTGTTGCTTAGCGGCTGCACTTTCGCTATAGAGGATTAGTTGTTCACCGGAGCGTTGACCCCAGTCGGCAGTCACACGATTGACTGCATGCCCTTCCCTCAATAAATAATAAAAGAAAGTACGAGTATTGAAGCTTCCTCTGCTGATGGTCCGTGTCAATACCAGAATATCTGGATCCCAGGGATGAACAGTCAGAGTTGTCGTCTTGATATAAAAGTGAAATGAAACCGCACTCTTTGTTCTTCTCTCCACTTCAGCGAGCCTCTGGAAGAAATTGTGGATGAAGTCAGGGTTGCAGTCTAATACGGTGTTAAATACCATGCAAATGTAGGTCTTGCGGGCGGGGTCAAATTTCTGATAATTTGTTTTGTCTACTTCTTTGCTGGATTTAAGAAACCTACGACTACAAGTAATCTTACTGTTCAAAGCCAAAGGATTATTTTGATCATTTGTGTTAGAAATAAAATGAAACTGCAATTCTGTAGAATGAAATTAAAATGACCAGCAAATCTAAGCGTATCACATTGTTCAAACACTCACATAGAGCTTGTATGCATTATAATATATTATTATTATACCAGATACAAATATATTGGGGCTCGAGCCAAAACTTTTTAAAATTTATCTGGCCAGGCTGGGCTTGGGCCAAGAATTTTTAAAACTTATCGGGCCGGGCCGGGCTCGGGCCAAGAATTTTTAAATATTATCGGGCCGGGCCGGACCCGGGCCAAAAACTTCTAAAACATTCCGGGCTCGGGCTGGGCCGGGCCTAGGTACATTCGGGCTGGATTGGGCTCGGGCCGAATTTTTCGGCCCGTGCAGGTCTCTACCATGTAGCTCGGATAGGGTAAAAACGAAGATTATATTCTATCCTGGTTGGAAGGCCGGATGGAAGGAGACCATTGGCAAGACCAAGACGTCGTTGTGAGGACAATATTAGAATATATCTTAGTAGGTATTCGTGATGAAAACTGGCTTGATGTTGCCCAGGATAGAATAATGGCGAATGTTTGTTACTGCGGCGATGAACTTCCGCTAGCTAGCTCCCTAAGCAGCTTTCGAAATAAGCTTCATAGTCACTTTCTGTCACTTACTCATAGCAGTGTAAAAGAATGTTAAATTTCAATGATTTTTTATTATTATTATTATTTTCTCCATACTCGTGCTTCAGTTTGTACCTTCGTTTCAAATGCGGTACATTTAATAATTTTTGTCTTTATCCTTGTATTAACTCGTGTTTTATTAACTTGTCATTGTGTGTATGTGTTTATGGGTGTGGGTGTATTTGGGGGTTGGGGTGGAAAGGGTTCTAAATTGGGTCTGTATCGATAGAGTGGGAAAGAAGGGAAAGTTAGAAGAGAGATAGATTCATTATAATATGGAAGGGTTCATGTATTACTAATATCATTGTATTCTTGTCGTAGTTGTAGGCTGTGTGTGTATTGTGTCTGTATATATGTTTTATCAACTTAGGATTTTGTATTTATGTGTATTTTTCTTCTGATATGTAAATTATGTACCATGGTTAAGTGGAAGACAAGGCTATCAGCCTTAACTTTTGCCATGTAAAATAAAAGTCTAATAATAATAATAATAACTTGGGGAGTTCCATAAGCCATAGAGTTAGTTAGTGATAACAGTAGAAAAAGAACAATAATAATTCAATCCTCAATTACATTTTAAAACAAGATAATCGATAACCTGCATCATTAATTCCGGTTTCGTACAAACTAAGACGATTGTAACGTGATTTGTAGCAGGGTAAAACGGTAATCTTTCTTCTTCGTAAACCGTTACTTCTGGTTTGTGTTGTTTTATTTATTAAAATTATGGATTGTACGCCCATTCTAGACATAAGTTCACATTGTATCTGACGGATGACTAAGAAGAAAGATGTCTGATAACAGCACCTATTCAAGATACACTTAACAAGACATTCGTTGGTGTGGCTGAGAAAAAATCTTACAAGTAAATCTACGAACGGTTCAGAGCACCTTTTCGAATAAACTTGACAAAGCAGTAGGGAATATCTGGAAACGACCGTAAGGCGAAAACCACGATTAAAAGTGCCTTCGTCTATAAAGAAGGATGCAGTGGCCAAAAATCTGATCCATAAGAATAAGTATTTACAATGCGATCTAAGTCTGAAAACACGCTGAAAAGAATACGGAACAAACAAACATTAATGGGTGGAAGGCACTATCAGTAAGAGGGTTTGTTCATCATGGCCGCCACGTGGAATCTTGCTTGTTCTTTTAAACAGGAACGGGGTTATGTAATATATCAACATGGGGTAGAATTTTGATAGAAATACATTGGTGGAGTCAGTTTTGAAAGCCATAAATTCATTTTTGAGAGAGATAATGAGATGCTACAGGGTGTGTAGTTGATTCAAAAGTCTGAAAACACTCTGTTCTTTTGCAAACAATGCAAGAAACGAAAACTTAATGCATACCAATGAGTACTGTGTAGGTGGCGCTATTTATAAAGGCACTATCACGGCTATCATCTTATTTCTTGCACGAAATTTTTAAATGGAGAAAGGGTCATGTGACGTATCATTTAGGACTGAAATTAAAAAAAAATAATAATAGTTACTTTTGACATAAAGTAATTCTTGTAAGCGATAAAGACATGGATATGATATGGAAGGGATTTGTATAATTTGGAGGACTTAATCATGCATTGTCTTGATGTCTTTCCGTGTTATATACTATACAATTATCATATTCATCCATTTCATTCTACTGCTGAGTGAAGGCCTCCCATATTTTTTCCATAAATCTCAGTCAGCTTCTGTGATTGTTATTTGTCCATCTTATTTTCCCATCCAACATAACCAGTACAACGAATAAAACATTACACGTGCTTCGTTGGATGGACTGAGTTCTGATTAACATCTAAATAAGCTGGTGAGTTTATAACAACGAGATCATAAAGCGGGTCCCGAACTAAAACCCGCAACCCCTGCTAGGCCAGGGGTCTTCAAATGGCGGACTCCGATCCGGATCCGGACCCCGAAGCCTTTTTCCAGGACCTCCGATGATACGATGCACAGTGGTCCCAATAGCCTGAAAACCTGGCCAAAAATGTAAATTTCGAAAGTACCAAAAGCTGTATTTATCTGCCATGCATTTCTTCTACTACGTCTGGCGATAATAAAACTGAAAGCCATGGATAGATAATCCACTGTCTTCAGTCGGTGTCGACAACGTAAAGTGGTAGTTTCAGGGCGTACTTTTATCCTGTCACAGAGGTAAAAAAAAAAAAAGTTCTTGAATACAATATAGGCTCATTGTCGGTGACAAGTAATGATGGGTAATGCTTGATACGGTTTTATTTATGTCTTTGCTATCATAAAAGGCATAAATAAATATAATAGAAAGTTGAACAGTACTGTATATCAATGTGTTTTATTTAAGTTTAAGCATTCAAAGTATGATTACGTAGAGCTCCAAAACTTTCCCGATGCTAAATTCTAAATTGAAATATTCTTTTATTGTTCCAAATTCACTCTCGGAAAGAAAAACCGCGACTTTGGATGTTAGCCTAAAAACCGTCTTTTTGTGCCAAATGAAGCAGGAAATAGCAGATTCACTAATCTGCTAATTGTAGATAAATACGACAGCTGGTCAATGGTTATAGATGTAAAAGATAAGTTTTCCTTGTGCAGTATAAATATTGTTAAAATAAAATATCGAAAAAAGATTGTCCTACGGTGTTACATCGCTTACCATTGCTTCATTTCTATATTGAGTTACAAAAGCAAGAATCAGTGTTGATACACATCGATGAAAATAAGTTAACCTCTTTGACCGTTTTGGTTAAATGCGAAACTGACTGAAGCAGCGGATAGTCACAGTCAAAGACATTTTATACACTTCCTTGGTGTCCCTACAGCGATACTGCAAATCTATGTATATATGCAAATATATATATATATATATAAAATCATCTAGTACACTCTTATGTCGACCCATCAAGTTTCCCCTTCTTTGAATGATTACTTCATATTTACATAGATTGAATTCAGGCAATGTAGATAAAAATAATAAAGAAACCGAAATACAAATAGAAGATAGAAATCCATAAGCACTTTAAAAATGAACCAGGACTCACTGCTGGTCCAGCTAAACCCGGAGGAAGTGGTTGCTCACCTGATGCCTACACGGCATGAACATTTTTCGAGAAAAGGTAACATGAACAGATAGTGATCTGATCCACAGATTCGAGATTGTGTTAAGAACAATACCCAGTAGATTTTTCATCAACGTGTTGCTCTTGAAAAGTACACGAAGGAAACTGTGCACATAGCTAATTAATGGTGTTGCAATGGAAACATTTCATGTTAGACCAATAGAAACAAAAAAAAAAGTTTTTAACCCCACCAGTTCTGATTTGGATGAAATTTGGTATGAAGGACACGTATGATAAAGTAAGTAATTCTATCAATTTTCAGATTTTTATTTTGAAAATTATCCAAGATACAGAATTAATACAAATCAAAATTTTCCAAAACAATGACTACAACTTTCTCCCTAATTGTAGTATAGTGAAAATTCAAACACCGTTGAAAAGCTAAGGAACAAAGCTTTCTATTGATACCCTACATGACCTTGTGACAACAGATTACAGTTTCAAGGTCATTCACTGTAACCTTTGACCTTGAATATCTCAAAACACGCCATTTCAGAAAATTATGAAAAAAATATATATTTTATTGCCACAACATGCTTCTACCCATGTACCAAATATTAGGCTGGCACCGCAATGGCAAGGCAGTGCAGGAATAATGGGGAGTGATATGCTATACATTTCTTCAGGTAAGGCACACAGACATACCATGCAATAAATATTTCTTACCTTGAGGATTTGG
Organism: Lepisma saccharinum; assembly: GCA_022664845.1. Lineage (NCBI taxonomy): Eukaryota > Metazoa > Arthropoda > Insecta > Zygentoma > Lepismatidae > Lepisma > Lepisma saccharinum. Next base: position 166,845 of record JAGDQP010000330.1, read on the forward strand.
GTTTATTTATACCTGAGATGTTGATAGACACAATTTTCATCAATAAATAGTCAAGAAATTCTGGTGAGAAAGCTTGTTAATACACCATTTTACAGTTCCTGTCATAGTTGCATTAGAAAAAATGAACTTTAAGAATCTGAAAAAAATAGTCTTGGATGGTTCAGAAACGTCCAAATCTCTGTACTGTATTTAAAAATGAATTATAGTATGTTTGTCCTCTCATCACGCCAAAACCGCTTGCAATGATTTTTCGTACATGATCAGATAATGGCCCCGTTTGGGATGTTATATTTTTATTAACCGGAAGTGACTATGTCGCGAACTAATTAATAAAAACAGTAATTTAATTGTTTATAACAATGCAATAAATACACTGTTTCCATTTTTAAGTTAAAACAACGATCAGAAATAAATAAATAGCTTTGAATTTTTAAATTTAAACTTGGATTGTTGTAAATAAAAATATTCCCATTAATCCTGCACTGCCTTGCCATTGTCGTACTAGCCTAATATTTGGTACACGGGTAGAAGAATGTTGTGGCAATAAAATATTTTTTTTTTCATAATTTTCTGAGATCGCGTGTTTTGATATTCAAGGTCACAGTGAATGACCTTGAAACTGTAATCTGTCGTCAGAAGGCCATATAGGACATCAATAGGAAGCTCTATTCCTTAGCTTTTCAACAGTGTTTGAATTTTAACTATACTACAATTAGGGGAAAAGTTGTAGCCACTTGTATGTATGTATCGGGAAGGGCGTAAGCCATAGTGCTGTTACCGCGCATAAAATTCTTGTATCTTCTATGCATGTGTTATTCTTTTCGAAAATGTTGATTTTCATCACTTCTGTACCTTGGATAATTTTCAAAATAAAAATCTAAAAATTAGCAGAATTACTTTGTCACATATGTCCTTCATACCAAATTGCATCCAATTCCGAAATGGTGAGGTCAAGAAGGTGATTGATCTGACATGGAATGTCTGAATAGTTTCTGCAGCACTGCTCCCCCCATTGATGTCAGAGACGGAGCACGAATCTGCTGCTATTTCGAGGGAGGGAATAAACATAAACATCATGCACCGTTTGTCTACAAGAGACGTCCGACCCTGTGACTTCTTCACTTCCATATCAACTCCAGATGAAATCAAAGGTGCGAAGTCCTCCTCAGGAAGTTATTTACCTTATAAGCCCTGAAATTCCCTCTGTATTCTCTACCCTTGCACCTGACAGAGACGACAGTGTGTAATTGTAATAAGTATGAAAAACATACTGTGGCATATTTTGCACTTAAATGCATTTGAATTTGAATTTTTCTTTGAGTAATTTTGTGTTTTCTGTTCTACTAAATGTACCGAATCCAACAATTTCGAAACGATACACAGAAACCTGCTTCAAATAATTTAGACGCGTTTTCAGGCTATTGGGACCACTGTGCGAAACCAAGACTAATATTTTCAACTGTCATATGTACATATGTCACTAATAGAAATGAAAATAATAATAATAATAAATAAAATTGAAGTATAATGTGAATTCATGCTAATATACGTGTTTACTATTTTTCTAATTATTCTATATAGCTATTATAATTATACGGAGTAACCAATCAGACTACAGGAAAAAATAATTAAAGCTTTCAAATAATAAGATCGCTGCTCTAGGCTTACGAAAGGTCAGGTGCTTTGTTAGAGATAAACCACGAAATCTATGCGCTGTGACTCAAATATTATATGACGACGTTGAATAATCCAGAGGCCCGATTAGTTACCGATACGGAATTTTCAGTAATAAGGCCTAAGTTAGAACTCGCACGGCCGAACGGAATAAGTACAACAATGGGTACTTGGTGGAAAGCACTACCTGTTGGAGGGTATATTCTTCATGGCTGCCATGCTGAATCTCGGTTAATTTTCTTAAATGGAAAAAGGGTCGTGTAATATGCCATTGCGGGCTAGAATTTGACAGGAAATACGTTTCTGAAGTCAGTTTTACCGTAAATGTATTATAGTGCGAGTTACGTATTCTCACAAACATAAAAAAAAAAAATCAATCATCCTGATCTTTGCTAAACCCGTATAAGAAGGGACGAGGCGATTGTTGAGTTGGATTAAAATCATTTGATACTTGATTTGAAACAAATATTCAGACTCTGGTCAATTTTTTAACTGGTATTGTTGCACCAGAAGATATCATCAGATACATTATGCTAAAGAAGTTGAGATATACAGCTAGATTTTGCCCAAGATTGAATCCTATGCCGAACGTTTGTTACTGCGACGATGAACTTGCAAGTTTCCATAGAGTACGTCAGTCAGTAATTCAAGATAATGAAATCCACAGCAGTTGCCCGCATCCACGCAGAACTTTGGTCAAAGACTCTGGTGACAGAAGGTACAACTGTTCCATATTGAGCTAGTATACATAATTTATTTCACGCAGCTTTGGCTCAGGCCGAGAAATATTTGTTCGAGATTAAATATATATATTTTCCTTGGAACATCGAAATGCAGGGTTCTATTTAAAATAAAAAGTAATTCTCTATATCGGCTACTCTTGATATACGAAGTTGAAAGTAGGCCCACTTCAAATGTAACTTCCTTATTTCAGATGCGTTGGATGCAGAAGGTGTGAAATAAAGATGTAGAGTGAGTGCAAGGACACAAAGTACAAGGATACATCTATGTCCCTGAATTTTATCCTTGCACTCGCTTCACCCCTTGGTTTTACACAGCATTCTATGCACCCGAAATGAGGAAAGCAATAACATCTGACGTACATTCAATGTAATATAGTAGTAGTAGTACTACTAGTTAATATAGAAAATAATGAAAAAGGGGCTGCTTATCACTTTAATTCAGAGTAGGACAAACGTATCAATACCCTATTGCCGCTAGATTTACCATACCATTCTGCAACACTATTACTTTCGGTACACCACAACTCGTACAAAGTACAAGGGTGTAACAAGGCGGCTCAATATGCATAGAAAATCTATTACATTCCCCTCCTTCCCTTGTTCCACTACATTTATCAAAAATATTGAAACATTACACGTTTTCCACGAAAAGATAGGAAGTTTATAGCAACAGTTATGACATATATCAAAGCGCGAATATTTGCCTCATTGGCAACAAAACATGTGTTTTTTTCACTCCCGGGTAGAAAATACTCGTAATTAACAATATTTCACTACTTAAACTCTACAACTTTTGTAAAATGGTGAAAATACTGTATATAAACCAAGTTGACAATCAACGCATAACTTATGGGAATAGCGTTTTTATCGACTCATTGTCTCGCTTAGTTTCCAGTAAAATTAAAAGAAATAACTTACCTTAAATATAGTAGACGGTGAATAAGTAACAAATGATTGTATTTTGCTCCAAAAAAATGCCGAAACTGAATAATGCAAATTGATTTCCTACTTCATTGATGCATTATCCTGGGACGCTACTAATGGAAACAATATGGCGGTCCCCACAATGATCTGTGACTGTAAATCAATCTGTTTGTAAATATGCGTCCTTACATGCAAAAAGATTGATTTGCACACATAACGTCCACCGAATAGCAATTTTTTTGGAACTTGAGTCACATCTTCACATGCCTTCATACACTGAGGGGCGGCATCCGTATTTGCTTCTCGTTAAGCATTGAAACATGAATTATTCACAACTTAAAGTCTTTTAAAAGGATTTTCGATACTATCAAGTTGTTTCCAATCATAGGGTAGCTTTAACTGAGTACTTACTATAAAAGTAAAAAGTAAACAATCAAATCTAACACTTCTGATGTCAGCTGCCAGTGCACTTAAAAACATATCGAGTATATTTTACTCGCGACTCTTTGATAACTGTCCATATGATACAATTAAAATATAAATATAAATAATGTTTAAAATTCACAAATCCGTTCATTCTGGACTACACAATAAAATAAATATAAACACAATAGTAAATAAACGCACCCCACCACTCAACTGTTAACTGCCTGCAATATTTCTGAATTAGTTGTAGCACAGACAATAAATATTTTATATATAATATATATTGTCTGTGCTTATAGTGTGACGTCATCATAAGCAAAAGAGCGTCTTGGTACGTGTGGTCGCTAGTTTTAGTAACAAGTTATTCGTAATTTACCTTTATTAATCCTCTTCATGAATACTAATCTCAACCTGCTGACGCTACCGATATAATTATGGATTAAATGTAAATAATATTCCACGCTCGATGATTATTATAAGCTGAAACCAGTGGCGTACTATGTTCCCATATGAAAGGGCTTATTATTATCACGAAGTTTCGAAAAACTAACTGTGAATTAACTAGAAATGCACGTTTTTAGCGAAAATGACGATATTTAAACGTCTTGTCAAGTTAGAACTGAACAAATTGAAAGATGATAATGGCGTTTACTGTGCTAGACTTACATTGCGTTCGGACTCTGAGAAGAAAGATTTTATAATCAACTTTGAGAATAAGCGGTATGATTCTGAAATCAAACATACTGTTGCATAAATTACTTTGATTATAAATGCTAAAAGCAAATAAGGAAATATAATTATAAAAACTTATGTGCGAAGAAAAACTAGTAAATCATGAATCCGTTGTATCTACTATATAATTTTTGAGTTGAGGGAAACAACTCCCCTCCCCCCCCGCCCTGAAAAAATATTCAAAATTCCACCGGGAAATATTTATCCTCGAGTATTGAATATATTCCATGAATTTCCTGGGCTAAACGTGGAAAACATAGAACATACGAATATTTGCCTCATTCTGATCTATCATACTGGATTATTTGATTACAAATCAGATTATAGTACATAAAGGTAGACACAACTGTAACAGTTATCATCGTTTGTTCACTTCAGGTTTCATATAAGAGGAACATAACTTTCATTTTTAATATCGTTTGTGTCCCAACTTTATTTATGTCTTAATTCTTCCAAATAATACAAATGTCATTTACAGGGTGTGGTTGTGTTAAGCGGTACAAGATAGCTCAAGAATCAAAATAAAATTTTGGAAACGTTCCACAGGGCGAAAACAAATGTTAAAAATTAAGTTAGAACTGAAAATTTGTTCCATTTTGGTTCAAAATAATGCTGAACGAACAATGTAAATTAATCTTCTCCGGTTACTTATCGAGTACTCCAGTATGTTTAATTACAGTTCACTGTTGTTTTTTTTTTAGTTTTTTTTTGTGAAGATTCCAAGAATATTCTGGTTCACCGAATATTCTTTTTTTATGGATCGTACTTTGAGAGACAATGCTATGCTTATAAACATATTTGTGCATCCACGTGTTAACAGAAAGCGTCTCAAAACTGCAACAATATTCTGGATTCCGAGAGTCCAGAACATAACTAACATTAAGGCAAGCAGAATTGAGACAAATTTTTGTACGTAATGAACAATAAGCAAATAATTGTTTTGGCAGATATTTTTTTTCCTGTTTTGTGAAAAAATAACGATTTGTGACTTACGCAGTTCTACCTCTGAGGTACAGATGGCAAAGGCTGATAAAATCATGTAAAAAGCTATTGGTTGCAAGTAATAATTTTGCCTCTTGTGAGTCTGGAAAATGTTGCCCCTAGATGAAGAACTACATTTCGCGACCTTGGGTTGACAAGGTTCTAACTGCAAAATTACGAAAATCGATATAGAAGTCTTTTCTTGAAGAAGAAAGCATTCGTATGGGCTTGAATTCGACACTGGGATCACTGATTGGATCTTGTGTTCGAACTATGAAGGCTGTTTCGTCGATTTTTCTTTTCCATCCTGGTCAGTCTGGTAATTCACAACATTGCTGACACATGTCAGTGTGGAAATACTTTTGGAGTTACGGTCTACGTTGGCAGGGAACCTCTGTGGAAGCCCCAGTTAATCAGGGAACCATAAGATATGCTACTTTCCGATTAAGGAACTGATAAGTAAGTGCGTAAGAGTACAAAAACAAACGTCTAGAAACGAAGTATACTATGTATTGAAGTGTTCAAGGAAAACCAAATAGGTCCAAAATAACTGAAATTGAGATTTTGATGCTATTCCATTCCTTTCATAGCTCTTAAACATGGCAGTGTTAACCGGGTCACTTTTGGTAAGACGGCATCACCACATTTTTTTTTTTTTTTCACGATCGAAAATACAAGACTGTGGAGAAATGAGTATATTGTAACGTCATGTTTGGTGTTTATATCATATATGATAAAAAAAAACTTACTTGATTTTTTAACATATGTTTGTGAATTGTATAATCAGTTTTCTACCGCATACAAAGACAAATAATCTAATCTGACTTTTCTAATCTATTTCATTAAAATAGAACATTTCTCAAAAGCAGAAAAGAAGAAAATGTAATGTTCCTTAAAGAAATAAAAATAAAATAAAAGTTAAGGTGGCTGGGTTTCGAACAACGGTCCACAAATACACTGACCCGATGAGCTCATCATTACCCTCCATTTTTTTTTTTTTAAATATTTATCGCCCTATGCGGGTTTTAATTTTTTTTATATTACTGATTCCTTTTTACCAGTGGTAGTTTGTCCCTTGTTCGCCTTGTTGCGCAACACCGATTTTCTTAAGTTATATCATTTTTTATTTCAATCACTCTAAAATATAGAATATGTAATAATATTTACCTCCGATGTTAAAAAAAGCCAATTATACTTCACAAGTTCACAGTTTAATCTTGGTGTTGTAATCTGCCCGCAACTCTTTTAAAGCCTATCTCGCTACACAGTCTCTCCCTGTTTGTTCGTGTAGATTTTCTTATAGCCATCATCATAGGGATTCGGAAGTTGCAGCGACCATGAAAGCAACTAGGTATTCTACACTTTTCTCCCTTCCTGAGATTTTTCATTGCATATGGTAGGTGGCTCTTGTGGCGCGCATGACCTTTGTTAGCTGTCTGCTACTCCTTACACACACACTCTCTCTCTCTCTCTCTCTCTCTGCGTATATATATATATATATATATATATATATATATATATGGGTTCGATTCCCGGTGGGGGCTGAAAAATTTCGGTGTTGACCCAGCATCGTGAGCACAATTGGGGAGCTGCTGTGAATAAAAGACAGTGGCAATCACAGCGAGAGCTTCGGCTCTCCTCTCCCAACCCGTCTGGTCAGCGTGGGAGCAGTATACCAACTCCTCCCTTCGGGGGGAGGCCTCATCCACTAGTGGACTGAATATGGCTGTGATT